>JAFMOD010000319.1:4043425-4249936 GCA_019802435.1 Corydoras maculifer | reverse complement strand
AGTATTGACTCAGGGGGGCTGAATAATTTTGCACATCGCACTTTTCAGTTTTTTATTTGTAAAAAAATTGTTGATTCATGTATAACTTTCATTCCACTTCACAATTGTATACCACTTTGTGTTGGTCTTTCACATTAAATTCCAGTGAAATATATTTATGTTTGTGGTTGTAATGTGACAAAATATGGAAAAGTTCAAGGGGTATGAATACTTTTGCAACCCACTGTATATAGGATAAACAAGTCAAGCATTTCACAATGAGCTTTCTGACTGTTTGTTAAGCAGCATAATTGTATTATGCCTTATTTGGGGCTTAAATTAATTTAAAAAATAAATAAATAAAAATATGATATCTGTGGGGAAAACAAGCCATCTTGGTCAATAGATTCTAGTGTCAAATGAGTGTCCTGTTTCGCATGGAAGAACACATTTCAGTGGAATACAATTTTCACTTCTGGACCCCTACATGTGTGAATCCCCCGGACGCTTTGGTGAAGTGAAGAGAGAAGATGCTGGGTCCTGCGGCGCTGCTAAAGTGCTTTCACACAGACCTCTGACAGCACACACAGCTCTGTCTTTCCCTGCGCTCAACCATGTGACCATGTGACAGCTGGCCTCATGCAGTCAGGGCTCGCATGGCTTCCCTGGACCAGGCCTGGAGAGTGTGCCAAAACTTTTGGCTTGGTGTAAAACAAGGCCTCTGGGTTGAATCAGACATCCCCGTCATTCCATTGGAGCCTGAAAGCCAATCTGGACGCATAAAATCAGATCCTCAGAGGAACGTAAGGCAATGTGCTGCCTCACTCGGTTTGATGTGAACCTTTAATCCGCCAAGTGTTTTTACAGCGGTAGGATATCACACAGACTTTTTAACAGATAGGAGTGAGTTCGGAAAGTTACAAAAACAAAAGCAAAACCTTGTGAATGTTTTAGTTGCTTAAGACCACAGAAAGCTTGAATATGGGGACAGCTTGCTGTGGGAAATCCGTTCAAGGGCATTGTAGGTAGAGTGCGGTTGCATGCAACAGACTGGAGGAATTAAAAAAATGTTCCTTGTTAGACACTTATCATTTGGGTGTACTCACTCTAGGGAACTGTGGTGCACAGTGGGTTTATTCCACCACAAGACTGCAAACACGAGAAACACAAACACATGGGCACCCCCTGCAATCCTCATCCCTAGCATAGGATTAAGTGAAAGATAATGAGAGGAGTATGATTAATAATTAATATTATTTGACACTGAAAATTTTTCATTTAATGCTCCAGTTGTGCATTTTAGGAATCTATAAGGACTAACAGTAGGACATGTATCATTTAAGAATACAATATGGGCAAAAAAATGGGCAAAAGTACTGAACACTGTGTATGAATATGTAAGTGTAGAAAGTGTTTGTACTGAAAACACTTCTGGATTAGAGTATAAAAAATAGTTTTTCTCTAGTTGTACAGTAAAAGGTAAAGTGCAAACTACAGACTGCACATCACCCTGAAAACGCCAGTCCTACAATGGTATGGGGATGTTTTTCACCTGCCAGGAAACTGATCAATAGCAACAGATGGAGCCTAATACAGAGCAACTCTCAAAGAAACTGACCTGAGACCTGAGATGGAGCATCACTATTCAAAAAGACATTCTTAACATTGGTTTTCAGCTACACGGATGCACAGGGTGGATAAATAGTATAATAGTTTACCGCAAAGTTTGGATTTCTTCTGGCAGCTGACTGTGGTACAGCTTGTATTTATAGTTTTATTTCAAATCACATATTCAGTACTATTTTGCCAGCTGTATTTTGTTCATTTTACCAGCTCTTTCCATGTAATGAGCATTATTTTCACTTCTTAAACTGCTGATATTTGGTACACAATATTAATTGCTTTTTTAAGTTTAACCTGCTTTCCTATAATTACAAATAATCTTTTTAATAATGTTGTTATCTCGTATCTTTCTTTCTGCAAAGATATAAAATAGAATTATTTTGCTATGATACTTACAGGTAATCCATTCATAATAGGGAGAACAAATACCAAGAAATTGTTGCAGTTATTAAATTACAGGTCCACTGCTGCTACAGGACGATAAATCGGTTAAAATAATATAGTCGAACTTACACTTGACACCTCCGACTGCTCCAGGTGAAAATCTGAGTGTTTTAACAATGTCGTCTTTCTCTCATCCACAGACGAGCGGCTTTACTCCCCACTGAGCTCCGGCTCTGCCTGTAGATTCTTTAAGAGACTAACTGACAGCTCGGCTGACTTAAAGCAGATGTTCATATTATCTCTTACTTGGATTTTTTTTTTTTTACTCACCATAACTGATATTATGTCCAAGGCTCCTTTATGATTTGATTAGATGATTTGATCACTCTTGGATGGTAGTCTGTTTAAGGAGGCCTCTTCAAAGGCCTCAGAAAAAAAGGATGTCTTTGAATGATTTCGTTGCCAAACCAGTGCATTTGGATATTTTCCAGGAAGAATGTTCTCCCAAAATGACTGAAGTTGCTGCCAAGTAGTTTTCATTTAATTCTGTTGGCCATATTGTACTATAACTACAGAATCAGCACTCTGTAAAAAAAAAGAAATTCCATACACGTCTAACTACAGTATAAAGGGTATTTTTCAATTTTATTCTAGTAGTTAACTGAATGGTATTTAATTGTATTCATATTCAACTTTTGTGGCTAAATTAACAAAACATTGAATTTGAACCTTTCTGTTCTGTGACCTCTATCTACCATCTCCACTGCGAAAAAAAATATCTGACCTTTTCATACTTGCTTGGTGTTTCCATTGTGTTCCTGGATATTGTTTTGTAAAGCTAGGGCTGTTTTTAGCTATATGCAGTATACTCAATTGCATGGGGCCCTGAGTTACAAGGGGGTTTCCAAAATATTTTTTCCCATTTTATTTGACGATGATATAATTTGACAGTAAAGATTAGTGAGACCATGGTCATAACTATTACCATATGCCAAACTCTTGCAAGGTGGCCCCCTCAGGAGGAATGCACAAGGTGTGTAGATTACCATAGCGGTACAGGTAAGGTTCAGGGTAATAAGTGCTGTAAAGCAAAGCAAGTAAAAATAATGCTAAAATATTTTGCTGATGTCGAAAGTTTGGAATTGGTTATTGCATTGGTTTAATTTTTTGTGAAATCCGTTTCTGACAACCCGCAATTCCTTGTCATAAATAATATCATACCAATGGATATGGCAGCTCAGTATTTAGTGTGTTTGCGTTTCACCCTAACGATAAAGTAAAGTCCACCAATAGTGTTGACCCTGACACATAACCCAAATTTTGCCATTGACACTTGTGCGCTTCCAACTTCATAGAAAGTTTTATCCTGAGGTACCAGAGGATCCATTCTTTTTTCATTTTGATTTACAAACCTTACTTCAAGGTATTTCCATTAACTGTTCAAAATGATGGCACTTATCTCTTACTGAGTGGACATGTCAAAACTAGAGTTTTTTACTGGATGTAATTAGTTAAATTAGAAATCGGTTCCTCATCTGAAAACACTTCCCTCATTGTGAACATTCTCCATCACCGAAAAGAAAAATCAATACTGCTGTAAATGCAGAGGGATGTGCAATGAATATCATTTTAGTATTTCATGACATCTCTTGGGGTAAAGAGTTAAGACAATGTTAAAAGGCATCCTGAGAACTTGGGCTAAATGTGGCAATCAATAAAAAGCTGTTCAAATCTAGAGGGGTAAAGAGCCGAGTACTGGGACGTGACCTAACTATTATATGGGCCAGAAATCTTCCCACGTGTGCTCATGCAAAGCACGTGTGATTTTAGGTTTGCCAGTTGCATTAGAAACCGTCGGTGGCATAGGATTCTACTTCTTCTGAAACTTCTCCTGGCTTCAGTTAAAACCTATAAATAAATATTTGTATAACTGAAACAAAGATAAGTGACACCAATTTAAAAAGACTTAAACTTGTTATTAATATATGAAGTTATATACAGTACATAATCATAAATTATAATAGAACTAAATACAGATAATAATGAATGGTGGCACGGTGGCTTTTTCCAGGCTTTTTCCAGGCTTTTTCCAGGCTTTTTCCAGTGGCTAGCATGTCTGCCTCTCAGCACTCGGGATCCAGGTTTGAATCCTGGTTTTCCAGTTTTCTCCCACAATCCAAAAACATGGATTCAAGGTAAATTGGCTGCTCTAAATTGCCCCTATATAGTGTGTTTGCCTGTGTAAGTGAGTGGGTGCCCAGCTATAGATTTGCACCCTGTCCTGGCTGTATCTGCCCAGTGCCTGAAATGTTGGAAACCCCACGCAATCCTGGTACAGGATTAAGCAGAAGATAATGGATAAATGGATGGCATTCTTAAACCCAGATGTTTATTAACGAGGAAGCACAAGATCTGTATTTTTATCAAAATGAGTTATTCACTCTATGTCATCCTACTTCACTTTGCCTTTATATTATTTACTGTATTTAGCATTGCATTTCCCATATCTGTGGTGATGCCCAAATAATAACTTTAAATCTGTACCCATTGTCAATAGAGTGAATGCATGCAGAAAGAAATGGTAAACCACATGAATGATATGCAGCAGTGAGTTCTTTTCCTGAACAGTTACAGGAAACTTAACATTTATAGCTCTGCACTGTGTTTTACACAGCAGTGTTATAATTATCTATTTTTATAGTAATGTTTAGACTTAAACATATGGTAAAATGCTGATATCATTTAAAGTACTGTATGGGTGAATGTGAACAGTGCTGCTGTATCATTTACCAAAAGAAGTACTGTAATAAATACTGAATTTGACTAGGATAGGTTCTCAGTTCTTGGTGGAAATAAAAGCTGGATTTAGAATTTTTATTTTTTTATTTATATTTTTCTTGTTATTGTTATGATCATTATTTTTTTGCAGGTAGGTTTCACCTTAGTCTCTGAGTTTAAATATTCTCTAAAATCACTTTTCTTTGACCCAGACAGTGAAGCTAAAGACACGCCCTTTTCCATGCATGCTGTCTGGTGAAGACTAAGTGCTAGACTAGACAGCACTTACAGTTAGTAAATAATGAATTAAGTAAGCTGTGAATTTGAAAGGGTTTATAGCCTGCAAAACATTATGATCTGCTGATATGAGCTCATGAGAGAAACAGTAAATCCATAATTTCCTTTTGTACAGTAAGCTTTTAAAAGTAAAGTGTAATAAAGCTTTTTTTATTTTCATTTAGTCTTAAAGTATTGACATAATATAATCCTAGCAAAGTTTAGGTCCAGCATCTTAACTACTAACCAATACTCTTTATATTGTTTTAAACTAGGAATAGATATGCTAAAAAAGAGTTAGACAACCTAAATCAATAACTGTCTACTGACATTATAAAGGTCGATTAATTTGATGTATTTTGTTTATCATTTGAAAGCAGTGATGACTAAAATAAATGGGGGAGCAGGGATAAGCCATCATTCCCTTTTATTAAATGATGATAAAATAATGGCAACATTGTTTTATGTAATTATTTAAAACATGACTATAGTATAAAGGCCACAATCCATTACAACATTGCAGAATCAGCTATATGTAACCAGTACTGGACCTGAAGACTTCTAACATTCATGCCAAGAAACGTGTAATGGGCATTAAATTTTCATTTAGTGAAATCGTCAAAGGGCACTTTACTGACTCATCTGCTGTGACTGAGAATGGGCTTGTGAATTATACAGTGGAAGGTAAACAAAACCACGGTACATTACATTTTTACCCAAATTAAAACATCCTGAAAGAAACTATATTTAGGTTAAAAAACTCAAAAACAGATCTTAATTTTCTGTAAACAAGACCTAAACAAGAGCATAACTACTTTGTATTTCCCCCAGATTTGTATAGGGGACACATTTACACAATTACAGCAGGAGCTGGGAAGGATGGCTGATCCTGATCTAAGGTTTCATGTTCTCTCCGTATCCATGTGAGTTTTCTCCAGGTTCCCCAGTTTCCTCCCACAGATCAAAAAGATGGATTCAAAGTAAATGCCGCACCTATTCTCTAGTATTGGATTAGGTAGAAGATCATGAGACGAGGTGAGAAGTTAAAATACAGACTTTTCCTGCTCACTTAGTGTGCACCACACAATATCAGTAGAGGTCAGTGTTGCTTAAAGGAATAATGAATTTGGCAAGACTTTCGCTCATCAAATATAGCACATTTCGACTGTGACACATTCAAGCTGACTGTGTGATGTGAACACTAGAAGTAGAATATTGTTACAGTGAGAAACTGTTAACTGAAAATAAGAACAACTTAGCTGTGGAAGGCAGGTTGCTTTAACAGTAAAGTTTGCATGTTCACCTAGCTCTGGTGTCCTCACACAGTATGCCAGCGTAAGACATGTAAGTCAGGTGAACTGCAGTGTCTAAATTATCTCTAGGTATGAATATGTATGAAAATGTCTTTGCTCTCTTATTCTCTTAATAATTGCTGGGTTATACCTCTCCCACAGCAACACAAGTTGGAATAAGGAGCTTAAAAAAAACAATTTTGTGATTGAATATATTTACAAATAAATGAAAGTGATGACAAAAGAAGTAGAAAGTATTGCACTTTATTGCAGTGGTTAGCCCTCTCACCTTACAGCAAGGAGGATATAGGTTAAATAAAATAGCATAGCTGCGGCTCATTTGTACACTTTTCCTGTGTCTTCATGAGCTTTGTTTTTTTACCCCAACTCAAAAACATGTAAGCATGTCGATTAGAGATTTTGTACCTCCTAGATGTAAGTTTATATGTCTGTGTGTCTACCCTGTGATAAACTTGAGGCCTGAATAGGCTCTGTCTTCCCAGCTATGGATGCTGGGATAGGCTATCACATTCTCCAAAACCCTATTACATCATACCATTTATAGTAGTTAGGACAGGTATGAGTTTCATTCATTCATTCATTCATTATCTCCCGCTTATCCTCTATTAGGGTCGCGGTGGGGTTCCCCATGCCCATCCAGGGGAGAACGTCTCGGGCGCTGGGCAGTTAGACCCAGGACAGGGCGCCAATCCATCGCTGGGCACACACTCACTCACACAGACACACTCTAAATGGGGCAATTTTGAGAATTCAATTAACTTGATCCATGTTTTTGGACTGTGGGAGGAAACCGGAGAACCCGGAGGAAACCCACGAAGACACGGGGAGAACATGGAAACTCCACCCAGATGGGGATTCGAACCGGGAATCCCTAGCGCTGAGAGGCGAATGTGCTAACCACTAAGCCACCGTGCCGCCGTATGAGTTTCAATTCTCTCAATTTAGCAGTGAGTTTAAATGAACAGAATTCAAAAGGTTGCATTTTGATTTTAATTGATTGCACATGCTATACCAAATTATTTTAGCTTTATTATTAATTCGTTATATTTTTTGCTCTCCATTTCATACAAATACCAGATGTTTCCTTTCAGGATTGAGAAAATTGCAGTCTGTAGTCTTCTGGTTTGGGGTAATACATCCAGGGTTATGACCTTATTGGATTTTCCTCCCTCAGGTGGGTATTGATGCAATTTTGAATATGAGGTGATCTGTCTAGCAGCTTCTGGTGACATTATTAAAGCTAACAAGCACTATTTCTCTAAAGCCTGTGCCTTACTAAGCTTTTAATGATGGCTTTGCCTTTAGTAAAACTCTAGGGGTTGGGGGAACAAGACAGTGTATCTGTCAAAGCAAATGTGATGGCCCCAAGAAATAAAGAAGATAATGCTTATGCATTTATATCAATCCTCACTGTATTAGCATTCAAGAGGGAGCAATGAGAAAATTAGCCCCACCAAATGGTGATGGCCGACATTTCAATATAGTAAGATTAGGTTTTCATCGCTATTGTTTCATTTATCAGAGCCTGACGCTTGCTGCGCCTTGAGGACGGCAGATAATTTGTTTGAGACCCATTCAGATGATATGAGGCTTGCAGCTAAATAATAAACATCCTGCGGAATGTCTGCAGTCTTAAACATAACATGCTTAAGCTATAGAAATGAAACACATGTAATGACATGTCTTTTAAAGCATATTATCAGAGAGATGTATAGTCTCTTACCTGAATGGGTGGCATTGTCCTCCTACCCGCAGGCTTCCCTTCATCCACCAGCTGCCCTGGTGATGAACACACTTCTCCCTTCTGCATGTATTTCACAATCTCTGAAGGATTTGCCACTGTTATTGATTTCAGGTTGAGTTCAGCTTTTATTTATGCTCACAGCTATTTGTGGCAAGCAAGCAGCCCCTGGCTTGTGTCCAAGTCATGCGTGTGGTTGATAGATTGAGCCATAACCATCTTAAAGGTTTCTTTGTAGCACCTTTGTTGTTATTCATGCTTTTCTGGTTAACAGTTTTGTCAAATTGTATTGTAAGCAGCCTCTTCAGCTCATAACAATGGGCATCATGTGGAACATCAACATCTCATTCTGGACAGGTGTTCTTTTATTTTTATTCCCCTATTAAATGAGCATCAGGAGCATTTTAGTCAGCTGCCTGTACAACAAAACAGAACAGAACAGAAGGATACGATAAAAACAATCAAAACTCCTAATGATTTATCATTTTTACTTTAGTTTTTACTTTAGAGAAAACCCACATGGACATGGGGAGGACATGGAAACTTCACCCAGATTGGGATTCAACCAGGATCCCAAACGCTGGTAGGTAAACGTGCTAACCACTAAGCCACTATGCCCCCATGGGGGCAGTTAAGTATTTTTAATTTACATGTATGTACTGAATGTAATTATTGAGGTGTTATCTTCTGACTTTGGTTATGTGTTTGAGGTCATCCGTAAGCTGCGGGATAAATTCAGAACAAATTAGACATCTTCCTAAATCATACAAGTTTAAGTGCAAACTAGTTGCATTATGCAGCCATGTGAGTGCAATTTATTTTTTGTCCTTTTGCTGGCCAGGCCATCACTGTATTAGGAAACAGGTTATTAAATGACGGGCCTTGTTAGAGACCATCAACTTGTTCATAAACCAATTACAAAATGTAAAACAATTAGCCAGTGGTCCTCTGCTACAGAACAGCCATTGACCTGTGGGAAGCCTTTTATAACAGTGTATAAATAAGCAAATAAGAGATGCACATTTATACAGCACGCATACAAAAGATAATCCCTCCTCTACTGGAAGATGCTATTAATATTCCCGATCTGCATTGATAGTCTGCCCTTATTAAGCTCCTAATGAAGATAAAGATGCTGAAACTATATAAATGCTAATTCAGGTTGGGCAGGACGAGATTCTTCCAAACCCTCATCTTCACGACTGGTGAGACTGTCGCATGAAGATACATAAACAATTTCAACCACTAAATTGATTCTCTTTTATTTTCTTTCCCTTTTCCTTTCTAATCATTTCAATTGAGATGTATTCAGACCACTCTAATATTACTGCAATGATACTGTCGCATAGGGATTTTCTTTAGCTTCAGATTGGTCCTGAATCACAAAGACAGATGTAGCAGTGAGGATTGCTTTCTGCAGTGGCTGAGACACAGATGAAGATCATACTGTATATCATCAGCATATTTTACTCCGTGGGGCCAGCAGGTAATCCTGGTCCTACTTTCCAATCTTCCTCAGAAGTTTATGGTGTCAGTTCTTTAATGTTAGTGTACAAGCTGACAGCCACTGCAGTTATTATGCTTATATTTATAATTTGTGCAAATATTATATTTCTTTTATTATATTTATTTAACTGGATTTTCAGGCAAGGTGGTCAAGGTTGTAGCTTTGTTGAGTTTATAAGTTTGCCCAGAGTCTGCATTAGTTTCCCTTACAGTTTAAAAGATGCTAAGAGGGTATTTAAAGTTTTTAATTACCGTAGGTGCATATATATGTGTTTGTGTATCTGACCTGATATGGCCTGGTGATGTCCAGGGATGTTTCCTGCTTTATGAGTGCCAGACTAGGTATCAACAATACCACACTAGCGAAAAAATAATCAGATGAATGGTTTATGTCACTCATTTGAACCCATTGTTAGTTTCTTCCTTGGTTACTGAAAACCCACCAGTAGGTCTATGATATAGTTTATACTTTACATTTACTATGTCAGCCATATAACCCTTGACAGAAGTCATTAATATTCTTTTGAAAAAGTTGTTTTCCCCTGTTAGTAAATACTACAGATCCAGAAACGAGAATCTGAGTTGGCCATTGTCCCTGTGGTTCTTCTGGATAAGAATGGCATTTTTCTCAGAGTAGTATAATGGCCTTTTGGTGGCAGCTCGGTGTAATGCATTTTAAATGGGCCCTGGTGCTGAATATCCACAAGTCTCAGGTGTGATTGCTGTTAATTTCATTTAACCTAGCTCTGTTTATTCTGCTCCCATAGCTGGAAAATTGATTTCCCTGCTTTGGGTTTTTCATTATTCACCGGCCTAAATGTGCCGAAAATAAAACATGAAACACTTGTGAGTTTTAATTAGCTCTCGCTGTTCTTACTTCCACACGTAAAACTGACAGAAGAGCACACAGAGCATGAAATGGCATAGGGGAGGGGATACAGAATGGAGAAATCAGTGGATAATTCACACAGGTCAGGTTATTCTAAGCACTGTGTAGAGCCATTGGGTCGTTTTGGATAAATGGACAAAATATTTTAGATTTGGGGATTGTTTCTGGTCAAGTACAAAATACCAGCTGAGGTAAATTTATTAAAAATCTATTCATTATATCTTCATACAATATAAAAATGTAAGTAAGTTCAAGGCATCACAAGTAGTAAACCTGAATAAAGTGAGTGAGCCCAGAGTATTGGCGCCTTGTCTTGAGTGTATCTGCCCAGCGCCCAGCGCCCGAAACGCTCTCACCTGGATGGGCATGGTGTCAACATGAAGATAATGAGATGAGATTAAATAATAATATATAAATTTTAAGTCTGGAAAATGTCCACACTGGCAACATATTGTGCAGTAATGAGCCAATAGTGTGTAATGGCAGGTACTAATAGAAGCTTTTTATTATGAATTTCAGCAATTTCCAGTATTCAGGGGATTAATAAAGTATTCTGATTCTGACACACCAGACAGTGGTTTATTCAGACAATATGCCAGTTTTTTAATTAAATTTGCACCAGACAGGAATCAAACCCAGCACCTTTTTTGCTGTAAAGACACAGCCCTTCCCACAGCACCAATGTGTTGCCTGTTCACCAGAAAACTCTAGCATGTAATATTTCCTAATATTCCGCAACTCTGGGTACTGTGGTGCATTAAACTAAAAGAGTCAGGTTTTTGAATCCATCACGTTTCTGCCAAATTTGTTCCTGTAAAAGAACCATGGTCAGCGTTAAGGCAGGGCTCTTCTGGAAAAAATAATCTGCCTGCTGCATGCATGGTGCCACTCTGTATATATAATGTACCCAGTGCCCAAGGGCATTGTGGTGTGCGAAAAAAGTGCTGAAGCAGAATATACAAAATATCATGGTTTAAAATATCGCAGAAAGTCTGGAGACCTTGGACAACCTAATGCAAAATGTTTAAATGTAAGATTTTATCAACAGGGTGGTAATGATCCTTTTGTCCCCATAACTGCACAAAACCATAGTAATTCCTTTTAAAGTTATCATGTTTTCCTATCACGCCTCATTGAATTTCAATGTTTGCTTCAATGTTTTAGTAATAGGTAGGCTCTACTATAAACAAATTGTTGAAATGTGCTTTTAGTATGCTAATGCATGAAAAACTTCTATTTAAATGTTTGGAAAACAGATTTTGAGGCCCTCTGTGCTGCTAATGGACCTTCCTTTCATTCAGTGAACATGTACAATCTTGAAGATCTGCTGTGTCAAATTAGCCCATGCAATTTGAGACACTTTACAGTGCTCTTAAAATATAGTCATTAAGGCCTACCTCACCAGATGTGTGGTTGAGTTTGATAGTCCTGGTAAGGCTGTGGAAATCAAATCAGTAATGCCCTTTAATAATACTTTGGAGTCATTTAGAGGAATCAGTATTTTCCAGGCCAGTTTCAGGAAGCTGTGAAATCCTGTTAACTTTAACATTTTTTAGGGGGTGAGCCCAGAAGACTGCATTGCAGAAATGATTGGGAACACGTTTCCATCTCCACTAGCTCCAAAATCTTAAATCTGAAACAGCTGTACATTATAAAGCTCCAAGAGTTTCACAAGTGGCATACATTTGAAACTCTGGCATTTAGTTTAAATGCATCCAAATTTTCTCACTTCTACCTCACTTCTAGCCATCCTATTGTAACTTATTTAGCATATTCTCCCTGAAAGACTTTTAATGGAGAAGGAAAATCAAAATTCATTTTAAATGGTAAATAATAAAATCTTAATTTTAAATAATAATATATTTTGGATACACTTCAATATTTCTATAGAATTATGATTAAGTGACATTTAAAAATGGTGTCACTTATTTATGTTGTTTATACTCTGGTAAATAATATGTAAATAATAAAATGCAGGTCTCGAAACAGATTTCTTTTTGTATATGGAATCGTAGAATTTAAATCTATAGCTATAGAAACCAAGAAAATGTGTTCTTTAGTGTTTGCTGCCATCTGCTGGTTTATTTTGACAGTCATTTAAGATCACATCAATTGTTAAAGTTCATCCATTAATCCATCCATTATCTTCCGCTTTATCCTCTATTAGGGTCTCAGGGGGTTAGTTCCTCATGCCCATCCAGGGGAGAACGTTTCGGACGCTGGGCATATACACCAAGGACAGGGCGCCAATCTATCACTGGGCACACACTTACTTACACAGACACACTCTATATAGGGGCAATTTTGAGAATTCAATTGACCTTGATTCATGTTTTTGGACTGTAACTGGAGAACCCGAAGGAAACCCACGCGGACACGGGGAGAACATGGAAACTCCACCCAGATTGGGATTTGAACCGGGAATCCCTAGTGCTGAGAGGCAAACATGCTAACGACTAAGCCCAATTGTTATAGTTAGTATTTATTACTTAAGATCACATCAACAACAAAGCCCCCTTGTTTGGCATCAGGGACATTTAAGAATGTTATATATGTTAGTATTACATATATGTTATGTTACTAAATAAACTTTTGTTTAATTATATTTTACATAATACATTTTATAGATCATATTTTTATGATTATGACAAAGGGAAAATCTAATTCCATAGAATCCAATAAAAAATCTAATAAAGTAAAATGGAGCTTTAGACTTTGAATAACTTCAGTAACTAAACAAAATATTTCTACAATCACAGTCTTTACCTTCCCCTTTCTTCTCTTCCTCTAGCCACCGATACTGTCCATGTTATTTTCGTTTCCAATTGGGTGAATTATTCTGGCCTTTCTTTAATATCTTTTTTCTAAATTGTAATGACATAAAATCACAGCAGGGCGGCACGGTGGCTTAGTGGTTAGCATGTTCGCCTCTCAGCACAAGGGATTCCCGGTTCAAAATCCCCATCTGGGTTTCCATGTTCTCCCGGTGTCTGCGTGGGTTTCCTCCAGGTTCTCCGGTTTCCTCCCACAGTCCAAAAACATGGATCAAGTCAATTGAGTTCTCCAAATTGCCCCATATAGAGTGTGTATGTGTGCGTGTCTGTGTGAGTGAGTGTGTGCCCAGCAATAAATTGGCGCCCTGTCCTGGGTGTATCTGCCCAGCGCCCGAGACGTTCTCCCCTGGATGGGCATTGGGAACCCCACCAAGACCTAGTAGAGGATAAAGCGGAAGATAATGAATGAATGAATGAATGAATGAATGAATAAACTCACAGCTATAAGCCTTAATTATATTAACTTACACACTTTTTGAGAACATACAGACAGTAAATATATTGGTTTCATATAACATAAAGTAGAATCATTTTAAATCATATTTAATCCTGATATTCTTATTTAAAAGAACACAACATTCAAGCTATTAGTGCAGAATTTATGTGCTTTAATTTCATATCATCTCTTATTGTTAGTGTCCTACTACATCGAGTACTTACACAAACTCATTCAACTTTACATAAAACATCATAAGCACTGACACAAACATGCAAAACATTGATTTGAGGTCTGGCACTGTCGGAATTGTGTACACTGATGATGTAATTGTTAATGATTATATTTAACTGTGGTTCACTTATTTACTTTTGGCACACATTTTACACGAGAGGGCGCTATAGGCTTTTGGAAAGCTCAACGTGGCTCAACTGTCGATTCAGTTTGTTTTTCCTGAAACACGAAGGTAATTAATAAATAATGTTACTTGCAGGTTAAATAACTTTTATGTGAATACAAAGGCAATTAAACAAATATGTAATCTTTTGCAAAATATATAGACGGTTTTAAAATGATGGCTGGCTCAGGAGCTCTGGTTTTAAAGCTCTGTAGCAGTTATAACTAAAATGCTATTTGTTTATTTTGGAGTTTAGCGTCTGGACACACATATCGCCCCACACTGACACTGCCCTGGTTAAAGACCAGGTGAAGACACCTAAAAATTGAGGGGTTTTTTTAAATGCATGTATTTTGACAAACTAACCCTAAATCACACAAAGACAAATACAAAGCCTCACACAGAAAAATACAATACAGCAATACAGTGTACTGAGACTGTATACCATTTAAGGTAAGCAACATTAACCCATCCAAATATATATTGGATTATTTTGTCTTATTTACAAGCTTTTTAAGAATGAGAAAGAATACAAAATATAAATTTATTAATGAAGGTGTAAAAACTCTTCTGTATTCGCCATGATTTTCCATGTTTTTTTACCTCTTTTTTACCTATTTTTAAGTATGCTTTAGTTTCAGACCATATGCTCCTTCGTATTCAGAGTAAAGAAACTCAGTTTGGATTGAGCTGTGGATTTATTTCTATTAATCCTCAGTGGGCACATCTGCGCAAGTTATTCTGCATCAGCAGCATGTTTGCAACTAAACAGTGCATTTTCTACACAGGGAAAAGTGTTTTTTAGTGTTATAGCTGTATTAATATTTGAAATATTGCCTAATACATAGCACAGATGACAAACTTATTTATTTCTGCGGCAGATATAGATATACCATTTTAGAATTTCAGTAATGACATTTAAAATGACATGTTTCCACCATAAGAACAATGATTTGAAAGTGTTAAACCAGCAGAAGTGTATGAAATCTGCCTGAATGCAAGTACATGGACTACCCACTCAGGAGTAAGGAGGTAAAAAAAACTCTTCAGGACAAATTTACTGGCCTGCACATCTCAGTGGAATAGAGCAGGTACACCACAGCTCTGTTTAAAAATAACTTTCACTGTAGAATTCATACTGTTACTTTAACTATGACCTAGCAACTGCTCTTATACTGGCCTATAGTACATAAATACACATCAGACAAAAATAACAGCATCCTATTTTTTAAGCCAAATATCAAACCTAGTTTTTTTTTTTTTTTTACCTTTTTTTCTTTTTTTTTTTTTTAAGTTTCCACAATATTTTTCAGTGAGTCAGTTGGATTTCTTGTAAGCCCAGACATCAATGTTTAATCATTTATTTTCTCATTCACTTATCCTAACCAGATTTATTAGTGTGCAAAAGCCTTGTAATGCATGTTTAAATTTTAACATTAACATTCAAATTTTTCATGTATCGCATGACTGAGGTCAGAACTCTGAACTCATAAAAGTTGCTTTGTACAAAGGAGCACAGTCATACTGGAAAAGAAATTTTTCAACACTGCCAGCAAGTTATAGGTACATTTGCCTCTCATAACCAGATTCCAGCAATCCAGGTTCAAATCCTGATCCGATTTTCATGTTCTCCCCCTGTGTCCGCATGGGTTTATATATGTTTTTTGGCTATTATGTTAAAATACCCTACCTGATTTAATAAGTGCATTTTTGTTTTGTTTGTCTCCGGGTTCTCTGGTTTCCTTCCACAGTCCAAAAACATGGATTTAAGGTAATTTGAATGCTTTAAATTGCCCCATATAGAGTGTGAGTGTGCCCAGCAATACATTTACATTTACATTTGGTCATTTAGCAGACGCTTTTATCCAAAGCGACTTACAAAGTGAGCACAGGGTTAATCACAACATCCTTGGAGCAATGAGGGTTAAGAGCCTTGCTCAAGGAATCACATTGGTAACTTCAGTGGACCTGGGATTTGAACCCCCAACCTTCATTAATAGCCCAACGCCCTAACCACTGAGCTACCTTACCAATATATTGGTGCCCAGTCCTGGGTGTATCTGCCCAGTGCCTGAAACATTTCCCCCTGGATGGGCATGGGGACAGCAGCAGCCCTAGTAGAGCATTAAGTGGAAGATAATGAATGAATGCATTTAAATGATCAGAGGTCCAGAATGTAGGCTACTTTAATCCAATGCGGATGAGCGTCTTTATCAATTAAAAATAATGATGCTTGAGAAGATTAATGAGCGGGACACATATACCCATAATTCTAAGCGTACGGTCATCGTGTGGGTGCATGATCGGATTCTATTGGTTATTATGGTTGGACAGTATTATCTCAGTTCCACGCTCAGTGCAGGTTGTGGATTGGTGGAGAGCCATGGTTTCATGGTTTCGGCTACAGGCTCCTTCCTCCCTCCTCCCTCCCGGTTGTCACGGCTTCCCGCCGCCTCCCCGACCCCAGCGACAAGGCTTGAGATAAACACATCCACTCCATGCACACGATTTGCTGCATGTTTGCATGATACTGTGGCAGGTGGGAATAATCACGCCTAGATCTTGAAACAGCTTCACGGGATTCGCGCGTAAATCCGCACTGCCGCTCCAGAAATAAAGGCGCATCGCGCAAAGTCAGCCGCTCCGCTCAGGCGTCTCCTAACCTCACTGGCATTGCTGGATTCGGACATTTGTAGGTTTCTGCGTAGAATTCGGCTTTTGCAGGATTCGGAAAAAGTCCGAAGACGTTGTTTACACCGCCTGGAGGCCCTGCGCAGAAGCCGAACCAGCGAGTGCGCCTGGCGGTGCAGCCCATAAACGCGCTTCCCGTCGTTCGGTTAAAGCCTGCTGTCGTTCGCCCTGCTCGTGATTTTTGTTTGTGTTTGAAACAAGTTCCGTCTTATAGTCATGGTTTGCCAGGACTGAGCTTAAAATGCAAAGCTTATTTTAGGAGCTTTGTACACCGAATTACATCCTCATTCGTCGTCTGCTGAAGGATTTGACAAAGCAAGTCCCATCCAGATGTGAAAATGATGCTGTGATGCGGCATCCTTTGATCTTTGGATACCGTCTGTGCTCTGAATAGAGGGAAACTCGGAGCTTACACCATGCCCAGCTCTCGCCCTGGCGCTGGCTCAGTGGATTACTGGGTGGAGGGATCACGTCGAGATGTTTCTGTGGAGGAGTTCTACACCGTGGGCCCAGAACTGGGGAGGCGAGTAGAACAATGAGCTGGATCTTTTATCTCATGCTCCATTGCTGTGGTTTTGAAAGACACACACACACACACACAGTGAAAGCCTTAAAGATGGTAAAGCAGGTAATGTGGGTCACTGCTGGCATCATTTGAGAAATCCTAAACATTTTCCTAAATCCTAAACATAGTGGACATTATTAAAAAGAATCAGCCCTGTGGGTTCAGATAGTTGGTCTGAAGCTACAGTCTTTATAGATTTATGTTTAACATCAGAGGCAGTTTTTAAACACAGGATGATGTTAACTCAATCCTGTCTTAAAAACTGCAAAACGCAGAGCAAATTTTAGATTCAGAATTAGCCTACTGTATATATATTGTGTAATTCAAATCTAGAGGAAAAAACTGCACTTGTATGAGAAAGTGCAGTCATGTCAGTTTGGAAAACAGACAATAAATAATCAAATCCTGAGTTGGTTTAAATTAAATTATAAAACAGTCAGTATACTTTTGGAAATTATCGTATGTAGCCATAATGTTGGACTTTGCACCTTGATCTACATCCTTGGTGACATTTCAGATTGTTTTTTTGTGTCTGAGGTGTTTAATCACACGGCGGCAGATGGTATGAAGCTTACACTCCATTTTCCTGCAGTCATTTACCAACAGTTAAGTGTTAACGATTTCACAGTGCTCAAGGAAGCCCTGCAGAACCATGTGTTATAAACCAGGTGATGTGTTAATTAGCAATGTACCGATATGATGTGTGATTTGATGGATCAGTATTAGACGAGATTTGATGAGATGAAATTTGACCCATCCAAACCCGAACATTGGAGATAAGAGAACAGAGATGGTAGTCTGCTAAGGGCTCTTATGTTAGTGGCAAAATGTTCTATAGTACAATATTTCTTTTTTTTTCAGTCATATTTAAAGCTGTGTGAATTTGACAGGGATTAAATGTTGGTGTATTTATACCAGCTACTTTTTTCTATTTTACTTTACTATACTTTATTACTAGTACCAAGTTGGACCCATCCATTGCATGACAAAGAATCATGAAGTTGCTGTGTAATTACTGACAACACAGCTGTTACACTACATTTCAATTTTCTATCAGACTGTTTCCTATCTGGCAGTTTTTGGAAGCTGTATGCGTCAAGAAACTTAATAATGGTAAGATGTTTTATGATGCTTTGCGCTTAGAGAGATTGCCCGATAACCTGCTATAAGTAGCCATCAGAAAATGGGTACACTGTGGGAAGTAAGGAATGGACATAATTAGCAACTTTGTAGCCAGTGGTGTTTCACCAATGCTCATTTGTAATTTAGGGGCCCAGAATGTGAAAAAAAATAGCCCCCGCACCATTGCTCCACCAGCAGCAGCCTATCACTTATCACTTATTTATCACTGGGATACTTCCTACTTGCTCAACTTGTTATAAATTTTTAAATAGATGTAGGAAGGCATAGGCCACCACAAGTGAAAAAAACAGAACAATAAAGAACGTGCCCTTGAATGATGACCGAATCAAAAAAAGAGTCAGTTTTTAAGCCAGATCTGTTTTTTCTGTTTAATAAAACAACACTGCATCTTATCTAAGTTTTAACAGCAGTATGGATGCAAATTATCTTCACCTGTGGTGAACCAACCTAATGTGGCACAGGAAGCTTAGTAAGTTTGCTTCAGTGGGATGTGATAAACATGCAGGAGTTTCTGTTGATGTTAAGGCATAAATTGGAATAATCTTTGAGGTAATTGAGTTTGGCAGCGGATCATAATCCAGGACAGCTTCACATCACAATTTCTAGTTGGCTACATAATATCATTTATAACATTCCACTGCTTCCTCATCAGTAAGACAATCTGGTGTCTAGCTATGGGATGTAATAAACACCAGTGCTGCCAGAGATCCCCTACATCCTATAAGTGTAGCTACTCCTTTAGCATTCATTGATTTTTCCTTTGGCTTTGCTCCAGAGGGGCCACATCAGTTGTGTATCGCTGTGAGGAAAAGCAAACAGAGAAGCTCTATGCAGCCAAGGTCCTGAAGAAAACTGTGAGTCAGCTTGCTATTCCTATATAATAACAAATCTTCTTTGCATTTTTAAAGTAATGTTCATTTGCATTTTCTTGTGTATTGTTACAGATTGACAAAAAAATTGTGAGGACAGAAATCGGAGTTCTGTTGCGTCTCTCCCATCCAAACATCGTAAGAACCTTTACTTCCCTTCCTGTAATCAGTAATAGATTTTTTTGAGTGCAATTGTGTCCTCCAATTATTCTCTGTGTTTTTAAACTTTACTTCTCTTGCATGGCTCTTTTGTGTATGATTGTATTTCTCTTCCACAGATTCGTCTAAAAGAAATCTTTGAAACCGAAACAGAGATCTCTCTCATTCTAGAGTTGGTCACTGGTGGGGAACTCTTTGACAGGTGTGGTTCCTAACTCAAATGTGACAAAAGTATTTGGTATTCTCTTCAATCTGACAACATAAAGAATGTCAGTTATGTGTCTAGAGTGAATTGTTACATAAAGCCATAAAGGTGCTATCACTGGGGGATAGAAGAGAACGAATTAAGGCCTAAATTTCTCTTATTTCTTTAAGGTGATAAAATCTGTCTGTTGATTTTTGTCCTAAATGCCATTTTTCTTGTCATGAAGTGCTTTTACACTTTTACACAGGGGCACAGTCATGAAACAGAAAAAATGCTAAATAGATTTTCTACAAAGTTATAAGCAAATAATTGTATAAAATACATAGCAAGGTACTTTTTTTAAAAAATAGGAGGTCTGCCAACAGTTTAATGCTGAATTGAAACCATATGTAATTAAATAGACTTTTTGTTCTTTAACAAATGTATTTATCTGCTTTGATGTTATATTGCAGATATAATTTCTGTAAAATTATTATATTTTTTTTAACAATTCAAGCACATACAAAAGTAACAATGTGTGGAATATCTGAACAGGATGGACAAAGAGAAATGAACAAATGAAAGGTGAAATAGTGACACAGTGATTTATTGATCTGCCCTGCAATTGATTAGTAGCTAGCCACAATAAATCAGGTTTCCAAAGCTAATACATGTTTATTTATAATCATTTCTGTTGTAATATACTATTCATAAAACATTTTGTTTTCTAACATCCTGTAGAACAAGTCCCAGCATGGTTTTGTTTAAACTGGCCCAGTTTGACTCTGAATTAATGTATTGGCGTGTTATACAGCAGCATCTCATTTCACTGCAGGTCTAGTTTTTTAAAACAGGAAAGGTTCAACATTCATAAGTTATATTATGTATTTTAGATTATATATTTTTAATGTATTGTATATTTTGGATTATATTTTGGTATATTAGTAAAACTTAATATTAAATGTCATTTGTAACATAAGTCCTAGGTGTATTGAATAAGAAAAAAAAATGGTAATATTATTCTCTTAAATTATCCTACACAATTAAGTAAATATGAGGAAAAAGACATACATTTTTTATAGTTTTTTTTTTGCAGTAAACATCATAAAAACATGTAAAATCATAGAAGGAGTCTATGTAATTAATAGAACTGTA
Organism: Corydoras maculifer; assembly: GCA_019802435.1. NCBI lineage: Eukaryota > Metazoa > Chordata > Actinopteri > Siluriformes > Callichthyidae > Corydoras > Corydoras maculifer. Next base: position 4,229,014 of record JAFMOD010000319.1, on the reverse strand, counting down.
AAGTTAACTGCTCATTGTTTAAATTATATTGTTACTTTTCTTTACTTTTATTTTAGAATTGTGGAGCGAGGCTACTACAGTGAGCGCGATGCTGCACACGTCATTAAGCAGATCCTGGAGGCAGTAGCGGTGAGGTCCTAAATATTTAAGTGCACACCAATCTATTGGTAATAGGTGAAGGATAAGTGTTGGATTAGAGAACCGGAATCAAATTTAAAATAATATTAAAATAATGTATGACTTTTATATGTATTTTATATTATGTATATTTCATATCTATTTTAATTAAAAAGTACATTTGTTACATCTGTAAAATATTATGTCTATGGTACTTAAATATACATCCTGTGATAAAACCCTATCCATATATTCTAATATATACTTTATAATTAAACAAACCACCCAAAAGAATGTGAACACTACATAAGCAGTGTAGAAAGCAGAAGTTCTCTCTTCTTGAAAGTCTATTTACACCTTTTAGTTGAAGTCATTTAGTTGAACCCCAATAGACACACAGCTGGTGTCTCAAAAAAAAGGTTCTTATTCTGATTATGACCTAACAGTTTAGTGCATTTTCTGGTCATGTTAAGACTCGTTTTGATTGTAATCTACTAGCACTTATTAAAAATCTATCAAGTTATTTTCTTTAAATTTGTTGTATTGTTAGTTGTAATTTGTGCAACACATGATTGTAATGAGACTGGGGCATTTTGTAGGTGGATTTTCTGCTTTCTTTTGTTGAAAGGTTGCTTTTTCATTTTATTTCCTTATGTTTAAAGTTACATATTCTGATAAAGACTAACTTTAAAATAGTGTGGGTGCTCACACTGCATGTAAATGCTGTAAAAACAATCAATGGGTTCAGTTTAGAATATAAACTTAGATTTTTTCCTGGCCTTGTGTTAAAGTCTACTCTAAAATTACATTCTCACCTTGGAGCGATTCCTACATTCTATTGGTCTGCATCAAGATCAAATTAAAATTAATCTGTGGACTAATGCAGTTTTCCACACTGTGCTGTGCAAGAAAGGTTTCTACTCCATTTTCACATATTTATTCTTCAGGTGTTAAGATAATAATCAGGTTTGAAAGCAGTTCCTTGTGAATTTTCCACCTTAAATTCATTTCATCTTCAAACAAACATATAAACTCACAAAAGTGAATTGGTTTAAAGATTTTTTTATTCACTGGTGGTTAAATATTGATAGATTTTACTACATTTTAAATTCTTTTTCAGTTTATTCACCTTTAGGTTTAAAATTATATAAGCCCGAACCCCCAAAGACCCAACACAGGCAACAGTGGGAAGAAAAACCTTTCTCCCATTAGTTTTTTTTTCTAGGTCAAAGTAGCTAAATTATAAGGAAGAAAAAAGAATGTGCTGTGAGATGTGCACTGTTTCCCAATGGTATTTCAAAAGTGGAGCAGGAGCTAAATTCATTACAATAAAATAAAAATGATGTGGAATTTGAGACGAACCAGAACAGAAAATTTGTGCAGTTATAGGTAAACTATTCATTGTGATTCTTAGTTTTTAGTGGGAACCATTTTTACATTAATACTGTTTATCCTTGTACTGTATACTATCTGAATGTAATTTAACCCAGTGTCCTGGATATTTCAGTTATTTCTCTGCTCCCACACAATTAAACCCTGTAGCTATCTGGTGAACTGAAACAGAAAACTCTATTTTAACCTTTCATTTTGTAGTGCCATTTAGCGAATTATATCATGACTGCAATTATCTTTCAATGTAATTAAAATTATAAATTATTATGAAGACCATTTAGTATGAATAACCGTGGTGTTATTCTGTTGAGCCACAATTACAAATATGTTTGTTTTTGCGTCATGCGGGATCTCGAGGGAAGTCCTAAAGCTCTTTTAAAATGACGGCATGTCAGCATAAGGAGGTAGCTTCTTTTTTGTTGTGTAAAATGATCTGCATTGACAGATTAATATTAATGTTGTTTACCAGGTCAGAGAAAAGTGGATATTTCACTGCATCAAGCTAGCTAGTGAATGTAGGCCAGTGACTCTGATATACAGGACACCCTGCGAATGTGATATAATCCTCTCAGAGAGAAAAATCCTGCCGTTTTCTTTCCTCCGCTTTAATCTCCTGAGCAGGAGAAATCTGGGCTGCTTGATACATAACAGCTTGGGAAGCGAGTGGTGTGCTCTGTAGTGGCCATATGTGTGCTTTTGTGCATCCAGCAATGTGTTCAGTTCTAATCTCCATCATATCCTGTTACAGCCTTGGATTTCCATTTTAAAAGTGCTCTTTTATGACATTTGGTGTGTAGAGTGTATGTTAGTATTTGTATACATTAAGATGTTGGACAGCTATTAAACAGCGAAACATGGGCTTTCATAATTAAGACATTTATAATGTTTTCAATGATTTGAACTAATTTTGTTAGTTAGACTTGACCAAGTCAAGTCACCTTATTAATTAATTATATCATTCTGGAATTAATGATGCTAGTTTTTGTAGTGTTGCCCATTCTTGATGTATTTAATACTTAAGCTGCTCAACAGCCTGTGGCTATTCATTCTCGTTTTCATGATGCACAATACATTTTCAATAGAACAGACCTAGAATTCAGGAAGTTATCTCAAGCTCACACACATTTTTCCAAAACGCTATGTTGCTATAATTTGTTCAAAATAGGGCCTAATATGCCTCTGCTAAAATTAAATAGAAACATTGGAGTTCAGTGCAGCATATGTCTGAACAAAACCAGGTTAAAAGAGCTAAGTACTTGTTCTTACTTACAATTATGTCTGAAACTAATTGATAAATCATGGCCCTTGAAAGAATTATCCTTTGGTAGATGCTACTTTATATTTTTAGTTTTGATGACCTTACTTGGTGGGAGATAAACTAAAACCAGATAAAAATCTTTTATTTGTCCATGTTAGAAATTTTAGGTTTCCAAAATATTAATATATTAATCATATATTAACAAATTTAGTTTTATTCTTCCAATATATTCTGCCAAAATAATTATTTGGAAATGCATTCTGGTGTGTGTGTACACATATATATACACTCAACGGCCACTTTATTAGGTACACCTGTCCAACTGCTCGTTAACACTTAATTTCTAATCAGCCGATCACATGGCGGCAACTCAGTGCATTTAGGCATGTAGACATGGTCAAGACAATTTCCTGCAGTTCAAACCGAGCATCAGTATGGGGAAGAAAGGTGATTTGAGTGCCTTTGAACGTGGCATGGTTGTTGGTGCCAGAAGGGCTGGTCTGAGTATTTCAGAAACTGATGATCTACTGGGATTTTCACGCACAACCATCTCTAGGGTTTACAGAGAATGGTCCGAAAAAGAAAAAACATCCAGTGAGCGGCAGTTCTGTGGGCGGAAATGCCTTGTTGATGCCAGAGGTCAGAGGAGAATGGCCAGACTGGTTCGAGCTGATAGAAAGGCAACAGTGACTCGAATAGCCACCCGTTACAACCAAGGTAGGCAGAAGAGCATCTCTGAACGCACAGTACGTCAAACTTTGAGGCAGATGGGCTACAGCAGCAGAAGACCACACCGGGTGCCACACCGGGTGCTAAGAACAGGAAACTGAGGCTACAATTTGCACAAGCTCATCGAAATTGGACAATAGAAGATTGGAAAAACGTTGCCTGGTCTGATGAGTCTCGATTTCTGCTGCGACATTCGGATGGTAGGGTCAGAATTTGGCGTCAACAACATGAAAGCATAAATCCATCCTGCCTTGTATTAACGATTCAGGCTGGTGGTGGTGGTGTCATGGTGTGGGGAATATTTTCTTGGCACTCTTTGGGCCCCTTGGTACCAATTGAGCATCGTTGCAACGCCACAGCCTACCGGAGTATTGTTGCTGACCATGTCCATCCCTTTATGACCACAATGTACCCAACATCTGATGGCTACTTTCAGCAGGATAATGCGCCATGTCATAAAGCTGTACTCTCAGACTGGTTTCTTGAACATGAAAATGAGTTCACTGTACTCAAATGGCCTCCAAAGTCACTAGATCTCAATCCAATAGAGCATCTTTGGGATGTGATGGAACGGGGGATTCGCATCATGGATGTGCAGCTGACAAATCTGCGGCAACTGTGTGATGCCATCATGTCAATATGGACCAAACTCTCTGAGGAATGCTTCCAGCACCTTGTTAAATCCATGCCACGAAGAATTGAGGCAGTTCGGAAGGCAAAAGGGGGTCCAACCCGTTACTAGAATGGTGTATCTAATAAAGTGGCCCGTGAGTGTGTATATATATATATATATATATATATATATATATATATATATATATATATATATATATATATAGTTTCTTTTAATGTTCAAAATTATGAATCTCCTCCGATTGTGTTGATGTATTACATTTTACTCGAGCATAACTGGCAGATGCTCAGACAGACAGGTAGATTTATTCAGAACAGATTTCTCCCAAACAGCAAGTGATTTATTATAACCTTCTCACTCGGGTGCAGTGAGAGATGGATGATCCTAAAAAAAAATGCATCATTTCAGGTGTTTCCATCCACAAGGTTATTAATGTACATCATAAACTCACTGTGACGTTTTAACAATTGCTTCATATTTTCTTCTTTTCTTTTCCTTGTCAGGTTCTTGATGATATCTGAACAAAGAACTTATTAGAACAAACACCACATTGTAGTAAAATACCTTTTTATTTTTTGACTGAAATAAAACATGGGAAAAGCAAGCGCATGCTTTCTTTAACTAGACTGTATTTCAGAAATGTGATAAAAAGAATAACATCTGTTCTTTGCCTCCGCACATCATCTTAATTAACACAGCTCTGCTCAGTATGAGTCATAACAGCACTTTACTTCTGGCTTGCAGATAACAAAAACCTGTTAATCCCACATTTACGTGTGTATATATATATATATATATATATATATATATATATATATATAAATAAATAAACTGTATATATGCACAAACTCACCTACACTTTAGATCAATATGCAAAATGCACAGTCGCACCATGGGTATCGCAGAAAAAGGTCTTGGGTTCAGCAATAACAAAGAGCTGTTACTCCCACTGACATAAAAATATGTGTGGTGGTGCAACACAAGTCTATTCTGTGTGGGGGTTTTTACAGTGTTATCGATTTGCTCCTACATTCAAAGACATACTGATGGGTAAATCTGAGATATTATTATCCTTGCTATTAAGGGTGTACTTGCTCTTGTAGTTCCAGACTCAAACTTTAATAAATGGGAGGGTTGCATCAGAAATGGCACCCAATGTTAAACTCTGCCCTTAATAGGAAAAGCAAAACTACTTCAGTAGATCATTTTCCAGATTTTTGTGCCATGAGTGACCGATGCAGAGGTGTTTAATGTTAATTTCAAGACACTGGGACCCTGTTGGGCAATAGCTCCACAACTGTGTTAATGAGCTCCCAGCGATCAGATCTCTATTAATCTGGTCATCGTGGGGTGAGACTGCTTCCTGGATTACAGACACAGATTGACTCAGGCATGAATGTGCCCTGTCAGCGTGCTGTGTAATAAGCATTAAGCAACTAATGAGTGAAACTGAAACAGCAAATCGCCCATTATTGCAACTCTGTGCAATTAGACAAAAAGCCTGGATTCAAAGCGCTTCGCTGATGCAGCCATCTGCTGCTGCCTTTCCAGACAATGACATGCTTTTTCCATTTTAATTAATCTGTCCAGTCCGTGGCCTGTTTGCTTTAAATCCCATAGGTTTCACTGGAAATCCCTGCTGCCTCTATTTTGCACTGCTCTCGGTTTGTTTGACGAGTCTGAACTGGAGTAATGCACTATGGTGCTCGTTAGTCTCTCATTCACGTTTTTTTTATTATTTCACATCGCTGCATTGTATCTTCATAAACTTCTTTGAAAAAAAAGATTTTTATGTATGTATGTATGTATGTATGTATATATGTATATATATATATATATATATATATATATATATATATATATATATATATATATATATACTACTCGCATCGCTGCCTAGCTGCTCACTTTGGTCCTCACAAGGTTTTGTCTTATAAAAACAAAGCAAATACAAGAGATTATTCAGGCCTACAATGTTATAAAGTTGCATAGAGACAAATCATTGTTGTAAATAGCTTAATTTACACTTTACTAGTTTGTTAGACCACTTTTACATTTTTCTGCATCTTTCCTTGTACTTTAGTACTTGCATGAAAACGGGGTTGTTCATAGGGACCTAAAGCCAGAGAACCTCTTGTATGCAGATCTGTCTATAGATGCTCCACTAAAGATCGGTAACTATGTAGAACATATTCCTAAATAAAAAACAGAGCAAATTGTTAGTATCCTATTAATCTGTTTACATTTCCTCCACAGCAGACTTTGGTCTTTCCAAGATAATAGATGAACAAGTAACAATGAAGACTGTATGTGGCACTCCTGGTTATTGTGGTGGGTTTTTTCAAGTAATATAAGCTTAAAGATCACTATGTATTGTCATTTTGTAGTCAGCACCATGTTAGTTATGCCCATATTTTGCATTCTGGGTTTAAAGTTTATGTTCAGGAATTGGGTTTAAAAACAGCTTTTGAATCTTATGTAATTAATTTATTTATTTGTTGTATTATATTGTAGTGTGTGGTGTCTTCTTATAATATACGTGGCCAGATGGTTTTACCATATGTAATTGTAACTAAATAACTAAATAAAATAGAAATAACATTTATTAGACATGCTTTTTTATTTTCCAAAGTTTGTAATCAGGGCCATTTAATAATTACATCAAACCTGTTGAAACTCATTTTATCTGTTTATCAGACAAACTGCAAACCTGTTTAAAACAGCCTGAAAAAATGTCCTGTTTATCCTTTCATCTTTCCTCAGCTCCCGAGATTCTCAGAGGCAACGCTTATGGTCCAGAGGTAGACATGTGGTCTGTGGGAGTCATCCTGTACATACTGTGAGTAAACACCCAAACAAGTCCTTTAAATAAACACATGAGCTCATCCTCACCTGCAGCACTGCTTTCACTCCAAAATGACATTTACACTCGGATCTCCCTTCCTCTCCTCGCCCACAGACTGTGTGGGTTTGAACCGTTTTTCGATCCAAGAGGAGACCAATATATGTACAGTCGCATACTTAACTGTGACTATGAGTTTGTCTCCCCCTGGTGGGATGAAGTTTCTCTCAACGCTAAGGACTTGGTGAGAATTATTACAGATTTTATCCTTCATGCTGTTTTAATTGTCTATATATGCTAATTTAAATACACAAGACTCATTATTATATGGAATAAATTATTATATACTGAAGTAATAATTAAAGATTCTTTTCTTTTGAAGCATTTTATTTTAAAACATTTTAATGTATTTGTTTCATCATGAAGCTTAATGTCATCTTGAGACAGACAAATCCTAAATGCAATTGTTGCCATATATATTAAGTACAATTTCTGTTACAATCTATGTTTGTTATTCAGGTGAGTAAACTCATTGTGCTTGACCCACACAAGCGGCTGAGTGTGCAGCAGGCGCTGGAGCATCCATGGGTACTTGGCAAAGCAGCACGCTTCTCTCACATGGATACGACACAGAGAAAGCTGCAGGAGTTTAATGCACGTCGTAAACTGAAGGTGGGTCAAAGCTCTGTGAGCGTTTACAGTTGTATTATTACAGCTTCTTCAAAACCACATTGATTTCTGTGGGACAGATTTTTAAATCTTAAAGTGAATGTGTACAGAAACATACAATGGTAAGTTGATGCCTCAAAAACACAGCAAATTATTAATAAAGATGATGAAAATGTCTATAATTCGTACCGGCTTACTGTTTTTTTTATTCACACAGGCTGCTATGAAGGCAGTTGTGGCCACAAGCCGGATGCACGAGGGTTCAAGGCGGCGCACAGACAGCTGCGAGATCCCAGGAACTGACAAGAGCTCAAGGCAAAGCAGCACAGTGAAAGATTCCCCAATGGACACACAGAGTGAATCCACCCTTGTCGAGGAGGGCGCAGAAAAAGTCGAGGAGCCAGAAGAAACAAATGATCCAAGTACACCCGTTCACTCACCACAAAGCCCCAAATCATCCATGCCATCTGCAGGATGCATTCCCACCAGGCCCCCTCTGAAACCAGAGGGGCTAAGACAGAGCTCAGTCATGCCCAGTGCTCCTGTGGTCCGGCCAAGGGTGCCAAAAAAAAGCTGCTCCGTGGATCCTGGTGTTCAGCCGGTCGAGCCATTGCCCAAGCTCGGCAGTCCCCCCAGCCCTAAAAGCTTTAGCAATGGTTTTGTAGAGACTGGAAACAGCACTGCGGAATGTCAGTGAGTGAAGGTAACGCAAAGAAATCCACTCTCATCCAAATCATCCTTCAAAAAGACTGATAAAACCCTCAGCTGGGTGATGAAATGTCTTTAAGATTGTACTAATGTTCAGGCGCCTTGTTTATAAAGAGCTGACAACCTGGAGTAGAACCAGTAATAATGCATGATGTGAATGACCCAGTCTGTGGGTAGATGCTGATAATATAGACAAGGGTTTCAAATATATTTGTATTTCTTTTAAATTTTAATATTGATCTTTTGGATATGTATCCGTTAGATAATTACATTTTTCGGAGTTCACAGATGCTCGCCAAAGCGTTTTGCTTCTGATAAACTCAATATTTATTTGCTCTGCATGCCAACACCCACATACATGAAAGTGAATATCAAAATATAAAACTGTATTTATTTATTTCGGTTTGCCATCATATGCAAAAACAAACATACTGTATTGCTTACGGTTAATTAGTATGGAGGTTGTGTAATTAATATTGTACTTTTTCCATCTCTAGAGAATTGGATGCAAGACCTATAGATTATATTGTACATATCCTTTTAAAATAGAAATAGAAGTATTAAATATATGAACTTCTCCATCATTATGTTGCACATTAAAGAGTAATGTTCTCTCCTATATTAACTTCAGTGCACATCTTTTCCTTCTACTGGATTTCCATCAACAGTAATAGAATTAATGAGAAAATGTGAGTCTAAATTTTGCCCTTCCAAACACTTATAATCTTGTGTTAATTTAAAGCACATAAAATGTACATACTCTAGTAATCTGGCAAGACTGTACTTTGCATGTTCTGTTCAGAATTCTGACTCATTTTACACCCTCTGTTATATTGTTCTGGTTTCTAAAATGCAAAATGCATGTTGATCTCTTTTAGGCTTATGTCTCAACCACACTTTCTACCTCTTTTTTGAACAGGCGCTTTTACTGAAGTTGGGGAAAAGTTTCAATGTTTAGATAAGGTGCATCAGTAACTTACTGGCATAATGTCAGAATGTAAGGTCGACATTTGTTGTAGTGAGCTGAACTGATCTGCTTGTGTGAAAATGCACCCACACTTAACTCTTGATTATGTAACTCCTCCTTTCATAGAACATTATTTTGTTGCCAAACAAGAGCTTTGTACATAATGCTGACATGCATGGCAATAACTCATTGCTGAAATACAACTATATAATTATGTGATATACTTTACAGATCATATGCATCACATAGACGGACTTTAATAAACAGCCTGCTGGGCAAAAAACTTTATGCAGTGGTTGAATAATAATTGATTATGGGGTGATTAAGTATTCATGTTAATGATTTACAGTGCTGGCTCATTTTCATTAGTTTCAACAAAGTGGACAGTTCTATATATATTTAAGAAACATCGCAAAAGGCATAAATGTTCAATGACCGATTACTACTACAAATACTACTACTATAAATTACTTTGTGGATTTGTTTTTATGATAGCATTGGTATTGTTTAAAATACAAACATCCATTAACATGTTAGAGTTTGTGATTAGTTTTTTTGGTTAATAATTTCATTTATTTGAGCAATTACCCCAATTATACTGCCATCATACCAGACTTCTGTTAAATCATGTATTTTGCAGTAGAAAACAAGAAAACTGTAAGAAATTATGTGTTTTCTCTAAATAATCATAACTATAATTAATAGTAGTATTGGGCAGTAGCCCAATAGAAAATCCCAGGTCCCCTGAAGTTACCACTGTGGGTCCTTGAGCAAGACCCTTAACCCTCATTGCTCCAGGGTTGTTGTGTTTAACCCTGTTCTCACCTTGTAAGTCGCTTTGGATAAAAATGTCTGCCAAATGACCAAATGTGAATGTAGTACTGAAGGAAAAGGTTGTGATGAAAGTTAAAATAATAGAGCTTTTTAGCAATCTTTTTTGTTTATTTAAACAAAAAGTTTAAAGTTGTTGATTTAAATTAAGGTTAATAAAATACAGATAGGCGGCACGGTGGCTAGTGGTTAGCGCGTTCTCCTCTCAGTGCTAGGGATTCCTGCTTCGAATCCCCATCTGGGTGGAGTTTCCATGTTCTCCCCGTGTCTGCGTGGGTTTTCTCAGGGTTCTCCGGTTTCCTCCCACAGTCCTAAAAACATGGAACAAGTCAATTGAGTTCTCCAAATTGCCCCATATAGAGTGTGTATGTGTGCGTGTCTGTGTGAGTGAGTGTGTGCCCAGCGATAGATTGGCGCCCTGTCCTGGGTGTATCTGCTCAGCGCCCGAAACGTTCTCCCCTGGATGGGCATGGGGGGAACCCCCCCCCCCCCCCTGGATGGGCATGGGGGGAACACCCCCCCCCCGCGACCCTAATAGAGAATAAAGCGGAAGATAATGAATGAATGAAAATACGGATAATAAAAACAACGTTGTATAATTCCACAATGACATACATGTATGGAGGACAATTACTGACTGACTTTTGCTTTTTGCTTTTTTAGTGGCGAAGAGTGGCTTCCATAATTAATGCTTATGACGTAAGTGGCTACTTACTTTTACGTAGTGCGTAGTGCCCTGTGTAGCCAATCAGCAGCGATTTGAAGCCGCCATGTTTGCAGTGGAGCAGGACTGAACGCTCTGAATAGAGGCACCGTGAGTGTATTGTTTAATGCCGGCAAAACGGTTCAGACCTGTTTACGAACAAAAACTTGTTTTACCCAAAGCATATTGTTGGGACTCGTGCGCTGTGTGTAGTGTGAGACAACACAGGTACGTAACAATTGTTTTAAATGTGTCGGTTTGTTTATTGGAATTAAAAGTATGCGTGAGAAACCAGTGTAGCACACGAGGCCCAGTAGAGGCTAACCCGCACATGGTTGTTTTTAGGGGAAAACTGGTCTTAATTACCAATTATTATAGCTTTCATTTACATAATTAAATGGCGTTGTTAACAATTACAAGGTGAAATTGTCGGAGTTTCTCACCCTCTGACCTAAACGTGTCGATTTGGCTTTGGCGCTTTTTGAACAGTCTAGTGGGCGGTAATATGGCTGACTATTACATCGCGTGCTTGCGACATTAATGTAATATAAAATATTTAGCTATAGAAAATACTTAATATCTGCGTTTGTGCGAGCAACTTGTTGTTGTGTGTGTGTTTTTTTTTTTTTTTGTTTTTTTTTTGGGGGGGGGGTCATAACCCATTTAAAATTACACCTTAGTAGCGTGAAGCTAACGTTAGCTGGCTAATAGGTTTGTAAATCGGAGCCTTTATGAAGATCGATTCAAACCAACAGTTGGTCATTTATTTAGCAGACGCTTTTATGCAAAGCAAGCAGAGGGTTGCTCAAGGACCCACATTGGTAATTCAATCAACCTGGGATTTGAACCCCCAACTTCAGATTGATAACCCAACACCTTAACCACTGAGCTACCATACCCATCAACGATTCGAATGTCTTCGATACCACGATGCGATACAATTCAATACTCAACATTCTTACATAGCCCATATGTTGCGGTGCTGTTTTAACTGCATAATTTAACACAATATAGGTTGTTTTATACTGAAGTTCGAATTTCTTCAAGGGACCTTTTTTCTGTACAGGTTGGAAATTTGACAATAAAGTGTCAACATGGCTGTTAGACGGGGACATATCAGATATCTGAAGGTGAGCTTGTGGGGTTTTTTTTCCTCTCTGAACTCAGAATAATACATTTTACTACTATGAAAAGTTGCATAATTCATTGACTAGATTGACTTTAGACTCCCTTTTTAAAAAACCTTTATAACATCAAAAAGTTAATTGTCCATACTTTATATCAGAGTTGTGATTAACACAGTAGTTAGCAATTTCATTTCAGACTAAGAATGTCCAGGGTTTGAGTCCCACTTGTAGTAAACAAGGGGCTCATGTAGAGACTGGTTTTCCCAAGTGACAGGTTTCTAACCGAAGTCTAAATTCTTGTTGATCATATTGAAGATACTGAGTTGTCTGTCCACTGACTGTATTGCTTGTAACTGGTCCTGTGGGCAAATTGTCATAGTTATGTCTATGTATATAATATATATTTATTACGTCTTGATGCTTTTTGCCATTACTTGCATGCAATTGTTTGTTCCTCCAGGTGTGTGAGGTGCAGGGACAAGGCAATGACAGGGATATGCTACAGCACACCAAAGGGTCTGGCATGAAGGTAATTACATTGAAGTCTTTATTATTTATGTTTAAATGTCAGTGGTAGTTTGTGTAAGGAGAAAGGATTCAATCTTCTTTTTTTTTCTCCTAGGATGATTTTGACACCCAAAATGGATACGAAGGTCTCATGGGGGATGAGCCGAGTGATGCCAAAACAAATCTGATTGTGAATTATCTGCCACAAAACATGACACAGGACGAGCTGCGCAGTCTGTTCAGCAGCATCGGTGAAGTGGAGTCAGCCAAACTTATCCGGGACAAGATGGGAGGTAGGTCCTATCAAGTGGGCTTTTTTTTTTTTTTTTACTCACCCTTACATATGGCTTTTGTTTTAGGGAGGTTTTATTTTTTGTTGTTAATCTTTTCTTGTAAAATCAAATTTTTTAATTGGTAAGATTTTTAAAGGTGTCAGCCTGTAAAAATACCTTGTTTTAAAAATTGTTATTCATTTTGTTTGTTTTCTGGTAATGGGTTAGTTCATTGTGCTTTCTATGTTATTTCTACAGATGTGTATGAGTTTTATTAACTGATTTAATTTATACCCGTAATGTAAAAAAATTCTTCTAAACCCTTGGAGACATTTTTTTTCTGTTTTACATTTTGTTTGTGATCGATGTAAAACTTTGTTTTGAAATTGAGTGTCATTTCTTTTAAAGACATAAATGGGAACCCCTTTACTTTGAAATAAAATACTTTTATGTATTCTGTAAATGGTTTTGATGGTTTATGGTTTCAAAGTTATTTGTAATTATTTCCAGACTGTGCTGTAACCTTTTTATTTTCTTTATGAAATCTTCACAATGTGGACAATCGTTTGTTGTTTTTATTTTGTTTTTTCCTTTTTTTTTTTCTCTAGGCCACAGTTTAGGGTACGGATTTGTTAACTATATTAACCCTAGTGATGCAGAAAGGGCAATCAGTACTCTCAATGGGCTGAGGCTACAATCTAAAACTATCAAGGTAATGTGCAAAGAGATGTTCTATTATCCATGTGTAAAATGATTTAACCTTATTAGAGAGCAGAGGGAACAATCCAGTTCTTCTCCATGTGTTTCACAATAAGAAACACATTTCTGAAGGCATGAAGAACTTCATTTTTATTCTTTTCTTTTTATGTACTTTGTTTTCAGGCTGCCAGGCTCTGGCTTTTTTTTGTACAACCACTATGATTTTGTAATTTGGCTTTTTTTTAATATATATATCTGGCATTGTTTTATTTTCGGTAAAAAAAGAATTATACTGAAATTTTTTGATTTTCCTTTTTTTTTCGGGCTCTGCAGGTTTTACCTGTTTTAATAGATTTTTTTATTTATTTGTAAATTAATAAAAGACATTCACTGGAGTGGTTATTTGATTGTGTATGTAATTGTTCTGAACCAAAGCCCTGCACAGCAATCCCTGGTGGCTTTATTTTTTCTAGGGTTGTCCCGATCCTGTGTTTTAGTTGATGTATTTTTGGGTAAATAATTTTTTTAATTAGAATTGTTTTATTTTACCCCTTGTTGTTCTACATTGTTGTATAAACTTCACTGCTGCAGTCAGTGGATTTGAGTTCAAAGTATAAAACTGTAAGTAAGAGAGCTGCATCAACAACTCTACTCAACTGTCTCTTTTTAAATTTTGTAGCTTTATTTAATTGCATTTTATGAGGGAGGTTGTATAACGATCATTGTAAAAGATTTATGTGTTTGATTTATTTAATATACTGAAGGTCTGGACCTGGATTATGTACAAAATCTCTGATTACATACAATATTAACACAATAATCACAGTCCTCAGATCAGGAAGGAGAAAAATTACTCGGGACATGCATTTTATTTGATTTTCAATCATTTTACTGATGGGATTGTTGGGAAAAGTGGAAATTGTCCCATTTTCAAATTGATTTTATTTAGTTTTGCATTTAAGTGTTTGTAGGAATGTCACTGTTTTAAGTGTAGTTTTTTTTTTTTTTTTTTTTTTTTTTTTTTTTTTTTTTTTTTTTTTTTTTTTTTTTTAAATAAGATGATGTAACACAATTCCAATTTCATTTCTTTAGTTTGGTACCTTTTTTTTATTTTCTCTTAGTTAATTTCATATTTAGAAAAAGTTAACTGCATTCTTTTTTTTTTTATCAGGTGTCCTTTGCCAGGCCGAGCTCCGACACAATCAAAGATGCCAATCTCTATATTAGCGGCTTGCCCAAGTCCATGACGCAGAAGGATGTGGAGGACTTGTTTTCTCAGTACGGACGCATCATAAACTCGCGTGTGCTGGTCGATCAGGCATCAGGTGAGTGTGGCATATCTATATTTTTAATCTTTTTCTCCCCATCCACCATAATTTATGCTAACTCCTTTTTGGATGTCCACAGGCTTGTCGCGTGGTGTTGCCTTTATTCGCTTTGATAAACGGATTGAGGCTGAGGATGCCATCAAAGCATTAAATGGTCAAAAGCCTGCCGGTGCATCAGAACCTATCACAGTGAAGTATGCTGCAAATCCCAATCAAGCGAAAAACTCTCAGCTGCTGTCGCAGGTGTACCACACACCAACCCGCCGCTTTGGCGGTCCTGTTCATCACCAGGCTCAAAGATTCAGGTCAGAAGTGGTTCTGTTGTTTCATTAGCTGTTAGGAATCTAGTTTAATAATAGCTAAGAACATGAGGGCATTATTTCATTATGTTGCTTTAACTTGGTGTCTGACCTGGGCTGGGAATGGCATGCTACTTGCATACTAAATCTGTAGTCATATGTGGTGTGATTTATTCAATTGAACATAAAAATATAAAAGATACCTGGACAGCCATCATGTACTAAAGTCTTACAAACCTAACTAAATTGTTGTTAGGTTTGTATGTAGTTTTGTTGTAGTTGTTGCAGTTATTCAAATTTAACTTCCAAATGAAATCAGTGACTGATCTGGACACCTATGTGAACCACCTTTGATATGTCTGTGATCTACTAGTTATGTAACTGTAGCATAACATAACATTTTATATCAACATTTTATGGCACTTAGAGTAGTGTGCCATATTGACTACGACGGTAAGCTGGTGGTAATAAACTGCACCAAACTTTTTTATCTTAGACAGATGAGGCTTTTTTCCCCCCTCAATTTCCTGTGAGCTGATCACTGTTCCTATAAATCACGTCCTTGTTCTCAGGTTCTCTCCCATGAGCGTCGACCATGTGAGCACTGTTTCTGGCATGAGCTCATCGGGCAGCACCTCTGGAGGCTGGTGTATTTTCATCTACAATCTGAGCCAAGACTCGGATGAGGGTATGTTGTGGCAGATGTTTGGTCCGTTTGGCGCAGTCACCAACGTCAAGATCATCCGTGACTTTAATACCAACAAATGCAAAGGATTTGGATTCGTCACCATGTCCAATTACGAAGAGGCTGCAATGGCCATCACTAGTCTGAATGGATATCGCCTTGGAGACAAGATCCTGCAGGTCTCCTTCAAAACCAACAAATCTCACAAGTAAAAGAACAACATTATGGTTTAATGAACTGGTTCCTCTTTCCACCTTTCTTTATCTACAGTGCTGTGATTTAAACAGCTTCTTTGTAAAAAGTACTCGTTTGAAAATGTATTTAGTCTTAATGTAGTGGTTGACTTGAACAGCTGTAGGTCAAAACATTAAAGAGTACATTTAGGGTTTAAAGTAAAATCTCCTCATCCAGTCATTTTTCCCAGCCCTTCAATTTAGTACCAATCACAAGTCAGAGTAAATAGCTAGCAATGCTAAGTAATCCAGTCAGTGTTGTTGATTCAATTACTTTCGATTGTGTATATAAAATTTCACAGTAGCATATTAGATTGGAGGACTCAGTGTGCTGACTAACACATGTAGAGGATCTGTAGTCCATTAGAGAAATTTTTATTTAATTTTTTTTTTAACTGAATGATTTTTAATTAACATACAATGGGAGAACAAGTTACACCATATAAAGCCAGAAGTATGAAAGTAAGATCAGGAATCATTGTTAACAACACTGCTGTAGACCTGACATGTTATATACCTTGAATAAGTTAAGTATTACAATAGGATCAGGACATTTCTATCATAAAACATCTGATGTTCATGTCCAGGTTGTAGTATTAATAATCCCAGACAGTAGTATTTGTTATGCATGGGTTTTTTTTTTTTTTGTTTTTTTTTTGGGTTAAGTTCTTGTAAATGGTTTATTCCAGGTCTAATAATCTGGTTTGAAGGTTTTGGGTGATGCCATATTTTAAAGACTTCATAACAAAACCCATGGCATTATATAGAAGACATGAACAGTAACATTTAATAGTTCTTCACTAATAGTTTGTGCTGTTTTAGAAATGCAGTTGTATCTTGTATTTGTAAATAATCAATCATTGCCCAATGTTTGCAAAAGATCTGGGGCAATTTAAAGTAAAGGACCAAAAAACTGGAGCTAATGCCTTATTTAACCCATTTTCAAATGAACGTTTGCTGTATTTTCTTGTTTGTTACTTTAAGTCAGTATATTAAAGTTTGCATTGACAGTACAGTTTTTTTTTCTTTGCATGCAAGATTTTCGTTTCATTTTGATTTTTTTTTTTTTTTGTCTCCAGTACTGATAACTCCCAGAATAATTGACTTGGACAGGTTTAAGCTGCTTGGTGTGAAGAAAAATAGATTTATTCCACTTTTAGTGTCATCCATGATTATTTCTGTATTATACTCAGCATCTGTACATAACAGCTGTCATCCAAATGCTGTACATGTGCTCTATTAAAACATCATTATGGTTCTGAATGACTTGCAGATGGGTGTGTGAGGGTGTCATTTGAACTTAGTCTTTATATGCATGTTAATCATCAGTTACATGCTTTATTAGAAGTGTAACCAATGGTCTCGTAACAAACGTATGTATTTAAATAAATACAGCTGTAATCGTGGTCTATATTTCACCTTATTGAACAATGATATTTTTTGAATAATTTGCTTAACAAAAGCTAGATGAAATATATTGAAAAAATAATGGCAAGTCATTTTGTTTAGGTACCCTAAGCATTTTATTTCTTTGTATTCCTCAGTTTCTGGTCCCTACCACAAAACATTACAAACTGTGAAACTGTCCACTCCATCATTCAAGATCGATTAATTATCAGCGGTTCAATACCCATACAGCATTTTGTAAATTAATTTTATCAATGACAAAGCTGTTAACCAGGAAACAGATTTTAGACTGACATATTCTAGCAGTAAAAACTGCAAAACATTGCTTCTGATCTTATGAAACTCAGTGTTTAATGTATTCGTGAACAAGACAAATAAGTGATGACTGATATCAAATGCACACTTGGAATACAATCAGCAAACATATGGATTTGGAAGTAATAAAAGAACTCCTTTGTAAATGCAACATAGAAAGTTACCTGTATTCTTTTGTGAGACTACTACAGAGCAGGTATAATTTGAGTAGTGGATTATTCTGAGCACTGCAGTGACTGATGTGGTGCACTAAGGTAGATGTGTCTAAAAGTGCCCAAGGCGAAACGTTCAAAAACTCCAGCAGCAGTGCTGAGAATCATTTAACACTTTAATGAAACCTGTGCTGAAGTTAAGGATTTTATTCCACTGCTCTTTTACAGACCTGTAATAAGATATTTAGATTTCCTGTGGAGCTTGATAATCCAAACATGGTATTCTGTTTAGTTCAGAGGACTGTAAAGGTCATTCCAAAATGGATTTTTACTTTGATTTCGGATTATATTGTCGAAGCCATCCTCATTTCAGCTTCAGCCTCTGAACAGATGGTTTGCCATTTGCTGCCAGGATTTTGTGGAATTTATTTTTTTCTTTCACTGGCAACAACACAAACCTGAATGATAGACCTACCTCATCACTCTCAATGCATCTTTACTAATTGCAGCCTTGTTTTTGAATATTATTTTTGATCTATTCAATCTATAGAACTTTTAGGTGCCATGCAAAAATGTGGTGTACTGCTGTAGTTTGCTTGAAAGGGTGACCAGTCCCAGGCATCGAATGTAGTCCAACAAATGAGTTTTTTATTTTTTTATTTTCTGCTGCCAAATGGAAATCAAAGGTAGTTCAGGTAGTTTATGTAGAAGTTGATTGCACAGCACTATCTTGATTTAAATATGCAGGAAGATGACTACAAAGGTTGCAACTTTGCAAACTGTTGAAAAAGTTATACCACCATCACAGTGGAGAACAGTCCTTACTGCCACTACATGTGCTGCATGCTCCTATTAGAAGCATGGCTGCTGATTTAATCACTATGACATAAGTGTTAAAGATACATTTTGTATAAACCGCTTTGACTAGCGATTTTTGTATTTGTAAGAAACCTGGTTCTTACCTTTTTATTATACATATACAGGTCCAGACCTATGATATTTGCATATGCAGATATATGTTGTACAGTATCATTAAAAAAATACAAAAAAATTCAGCAGAAGACTGTGTACATACATGTGTGTAATTGCACTTACTCTAAAAAATTTATTTTATGTGTAAATGACCAATGCAAACAAAAAAAACGACTAATTATTAATCAGTACATTTTCAAGGATTCCTCATATTTCATAAATTTGTTTCTGCTGATTAATTTGCTGAACTATTAGAAAAAAATTTGAGGTCATATTTACCAAGAGAAAAATGAAACAGGGACAGTATAAAGTCCTGCTTCTGTAGAAAGCTGTTGAAGTAAATCCTACACTCACTACAATTAACTGTATGGAAGATATTCCAGATATATCTATATCCAATATATTCTGAGCTTTTAAAGAAAATTATAAGGCCCACAATGT
This sequence comes from Corydoras maculifer, assembly GCA_019802435.1. Lineage (NCBI taxonomy): Eukaryota > Metazoa > Chordata > Actinopteri > Siluriformes > Callichthyidae > Corydoras > Corydoras maculifer. The sequence goes on along the minus strand of JAFMOD010000319.1, from coordinate 4,209,727 downwards.
TTTTCAATCTTATAACAATGCTTATTTCACATGATAAATAAAATCTGTGTCCAGTGGAAAATGTGATATCCTGGTTTAAAAGTAGACACAAGTCCATTACAACAAAATCAAAGTCCATCAAAGCCAGATAAAAAAATACTTCAACAACTATAGTTTTTACTAAACTTAGAACTACTGTCATGTTTCGAACAAGTGAAAAATTCAATTGGTGAAGAACATACCAACTTCGCACCAAACACAATTTTCAAACCTTTGAAGGCCATGAGGCATGGTATCATCCTACTGTAAAAAAAAATGTGAGGCTGCAGTCGAAACCTGCTGAAGTCATAAAAGATCACAGACAGGAAAGAGTTACAGAACATTTAGTTTCAAGGCACATAATTAGAGGTCTCCAAAATATGGAGACAACTGTAAGGCAGGGTTGAATTAAACTTGACAGATGTTGTAGTAGACAGTGGGTCGCTCAATAACCGTGTCACCCACCACTTCAAAAATGCAGTCCTTTCCAGCGAGTAGTGGCACACGCTCTGCATTTTGGTTATTCAAGCTTTGAGGAGATGTACTGACTTTATCCTGTGTACAATAAAGAAAATAAAGACTTGGTGTCAGTCATTCATCCATGAAACCTGAAGGATAAAATTTTCATTTCGGTTTGAGAGATTAAAATTCCTGCATTATTTTTCATTGTATTTTACAAAATCATGTTTAGATAGTGGCGGCACGGTGGCTTAGTGGTTGGCACGTTCGCCTCTCAGCACTAGGGATTCCCGGTTCTAATCCCCATCTGGGTGGAGTTTTCATGTTCTCCTCCGGGTTCTCCGGTTTCGTCCCACAGTCCAAAAACATGGATCAAGTCAATTGAGTTCTCCAAACTGCCCAATGTAGAGTGTGTCTGTGTGTGTGAGTGTGTGCCCAGCGACAGATTGGCGCCCTGTCCTCGGTGTATCTGCCCAGCGCCCGAAACGTTCTCCCCTGGATGGGCATGGGGGAACCCCCCCACGACCCTAATAGAGGATAAAGTGGAAGATAATAAATGAATGTATGTTTAGATAGTGGCAGCACGGTGGCTTAGTGGTTAGCATGTATTCCTCCTAGTGTTAGGGTTTCCCGGTTCGAATCCCAATCTGGGTGGCGTTTCTCCCTGTGTCTGCGTGGGTTTCCTCCGGGTTCTCCGGGTTCTCCGGTTTCCTCCCACAGTCCAAAAACATGAATCAAGGTCAATTGAATTAATTCTCAAAATTGTCCCACATCACTCTATGTAAGTAAGTGTGTGCCCAGCGATAGATTGGCGCCCTGTCCTGGGTGTATCTGCCCAGCGCCTGAAACATTCTCCCTTGGATGGGCATGGGGAACCCACCCACGACCCTAGTAGAGAATAAAAGAGTAAGATAATGGATGTTTGGACACTTCAGCCTAAATTACATTACAAATCTAATACAAACATTATTACTGTGAATGTTTTTAAGTTAATCTATAGAGAACATTTTAAACATTTTACATGAGCAAACTCAATTTTAATGAACAACAGATAAGCAGTTTCTATAAATAGATGTTAGGACTTACGGCTGAGGTAGTTGGAAAGTCTTTCTGACACAGATGAGCGATGATTCCAGCAGCCAGTGAATCACCCAACACATTAATCATGGTTCGGAATCTGTCTCTTTAAAAAGAAAAAGGTTTTATTGTTTTTATATGATTATTATTTCTGTTAAGTACATATGAACCACTTTAACAAAAAATGTAGTTTATTTAAAATCTCCCAAATCATTGACAGTGACTTACAGAATCCAGTCAATGGCCACAATTAACGTGACATCATCTGGTGGCAACCCCACGGATGTTAACACTATCACCATGGTTACAAGGCCTGCCTGAGGGATCCCTGCAGCACCGATGCTTGCAGCTGTAGCAGTTATGCTAAAAAGCAGAGTGAAAATACGCATTTGATTAACAATACAAAAATCCAAAATCCAAATGTTACAATATAATAATGAAGAGAAAAGTACAAATCTCTGATGTCTAATGTCACATCAGGTAGCCAGAACAGTTAACTTTTAGTGCATACAGACAGTTTAGGAATAACTATATAATTTTTATTTCTTTACTTATAATTACCTTATTGTGATAAGCTGCCCAAAATCCAGCTCATACTCATTGACTTGAGCAATAAAGATGGCAGCCACTGCTTCATAAAGAGCAGTACCATCCATGTTGATGGTGGCACCCACAGGAAGGACAAACCGAGCAATCTGTCTGTCCACCTGACAGTTCTCCAGCAAGCACTTCATAGTGATGGGTAGTGTAGCAGAACTGAAAAATACAGATAGATTTGTTCAACTAAATGAACATAAGTGCTTATTAAAAAAAATTTAAGGCCTAAAAATTGTTTAATTATTGCATGTATTTTCCATAAATTAATAAAAAATAAATATTTGAATTGGAGAGTGTTAAAGCTCACATTAGGACACATTCGCACGAAGAGGGCGATGCAGCATCTCAAATTGAATTTAGCTGAATAAAAAATTAGGGGCCTTCATTGGACCTGGGATTTGAACCCACAACCTTTAGATTGATAGCCCAATGCCCAAATATAACAAAACAAAAACAAATGTTACAAAAAAAAAGCTTAATCGAACCTTGATGATGTGGACAGAGCAATGACCATAGCTTGTAACAGGCCACGGATGTAGGTGAAGGGGTTTTTCCGTGTTAGGAGAAAAAAAAATAGAGGCAGGAGAATGAATCCATGAACAAACAATCCCATCAGAACGGTTACTGTATACCATCCCAATTTCCTGCCCAGAGTGGACGGGTCACTCATGTCCAGGATCTTCCCAGCCACCAGGAAGATTATGCCAAAGGGAAAATACCTTTAAAATAGGAAGGTATATGAGAGCATGTTGATCGGTCATAAGCAAAAATACGTCCTAATATTTTAATGTAAAACTTTGGATACACCTGGATTCCCTGCTGAAGTGTTCTACTGGAAATATTTTCATAGAATATTATAAACAAAGTCTTATTTCTGCTGCAAATTTAAAAATAAAATGTAAAGCCTAGCTTGTAGAAATTCTTTTGAATTAATTTCTTTAAACAGTTATTTAAAAAAAATCCTCCTATAAAGCGGAATATATAATTTTCCCATTAGCAGGATGTGTGTGTATTTGTGATGAAGTCACAGGCCACAGTCAGCCTCCTTCCATGTGACTTGAATAGGCGTTTAAGAGCTTCTGCCTAATTAGGACTAAATCTCCTGCACAAGCTCACGTGGAGACTACATGACTTCTAAACCTCATTGTCACATGACTGAAGAAGGTTCTGTAATCAATAAAGTTCTCGAAATGCCTTTAATAATTATCTATACTCCACTTACCAAACTGCTGCATTTATGATCTTCATTACACACTCATTGATACACTGGCACACATTGACCAATGGAGTACCACGCTCTCCCATCTTACCAAGCAGGATACCTGAAGAAAGACCAAATTTCATATTATGGTATAGATTTAATAATTTGTTATGGTTGGCAGTGAAGTGGGAATCTCACCCATGGTGGCTGAAAAGATTACTATTCCCAGCACATTCATCTGCTGGCTGCTGCCAGGTGATGTCTTGTAATGAATATCAGGAGCAGGAGTGAGCTCTAGCCAGATGGTCTGACCTTTAGGATGATCCTCATCTGGCATCAGGTAAACAAAGTTGTGCTGCTTGTAAGTTTCTTGGGTTCTTTGAATAGGAAAATGGTTCGTCTTGTACTGCCAAACAAATAAAAATAAAAACAATTAGTGCATTTGATGCTAAATTTACAGAAATAGATGTTACTCTACATACCTGCTGAAATGTGGCTTCTACCAGATTCGATGGGATAATGTTTCTATTTGAACAGAGGAGATAAAGAATTTATAATTAATCTGTTAGTCCCTCTTCACTTTGTTTGCAACACCCCTGGAGATCATGGATAATTTGACTAGTGGATGATTTTCAGCACTACAGTAATACTGTGCTGTTGGGGTTTGTTTTTTTGGATGAGTGGCTAAGACACAGCAGTGCTGGAGCTTTTAAACATTGGGCCCACTATCAGTGGACTGTATTATCCATGGTTATAACTCCACCTTAAGGATGTAAAATTAGATAAAGTTGCTGCATAATTTGTGTTATAAATTCTCTAATCCTTCAACACTGCTTTAAGAATGCTACAGATACATTAATTATCTAAACAATTTACTGTTTCATCAAATGCATGTTTATTAGTTCCTCAATATCAAACTTAAACATTATTAGCTTTATGATGCAACATGCTTGAAGTAATTTCAGCTTTGCTTTGCTGTCAGAATCTTCAGATTAAGTCTTTACTAAATGTCTTATACAGGGCAGACGAGAGATTGATGTTTGTCGGAGTGTTTTAAAGGTATTAATCAGTGCACACACTGAATGCTTGTTAATGACAGAACATCCAAGCAGTGATGATCCTCATTGTGTAATCTGTCTACAAGTGCTTTGTAAGGATTACTAAAAATACCTAGATCACCTCTTGCTTTAACCATCAAACACTTACCAGCATTTTGAACCTGTCCAGCCTAAAACTGATTGAATCTATGAATGATCAACTTGAACTGGAAATAAAGTTGACACAACTTAAATTTGACTTGATAAAGACTCAAAATGTGATTCAGATCCAGTAATTCACCTATTTATTTATTTTTTAAATCTCTCACTTAGAAGAGGTTGCAGAAATTTTTAACAGGCAAAAATCCTTCTGAACAGGTTGTCGCTATTTAAATGATCTAATTTTTCAAAATCTGTATTTAACCTGGCTTTGTCTGTGTAAAGAATGAACATGGTAAATTTACACCTAATTAAACAAAATCCTCATTCCTACGCCACTGTGTCCCACTTTTGTGTTCAGTGTATATCAAACTGATACTGGTATATCAGTTATGTATATGTATATGTATATACATACATATATTACAAATTTCATAGTCAAAAATACATATTAAAAAATCTGTACAGATTAGTTTATAGGACACATTGGATTCCAAATTGAATTTTCTGGAAGCCGATAAATATCTAATATTTATAAAGTTACCTGACAAGGTCAAGAAGAGCATCAGCTGAGGTAATGACTGAACCGCCTCCCAACCGTGCGCTCTCCATATCTGTAGCATAGCCAGGTTTGATGATGACCACCAAAACAATGCCAACCACGACTGCAATGAAGGTCGTCCACAGGTAATAGGTCACAGTTAACAGACCCATGTGGCAACACGCCTTTGATTCCATTGATGACAGGCCTGACATTAAGCTACATATAGCAAAAATTAAATTATGTCTGGATCGTTAATTGAATTGAAAAAGAGCTAAACAGACAGAGAAACAGACAGACTTTACCTGGAAGTGATGAGCGGCAGGATAAGCATTTTTAGCATCCTCATCAGGAGCTCACCCGGAAAAGAGAAATACATTTTTGCCTTAAAATAAACAACACATTTCCAGGTTAAATCGAAGCATTTCCAAATAGAGTAAATAAATAAAAGAATTTATTAAAACATGAGAAAAAATAATAACAATAAAAATGCAATTATAGTTAAAGTTCAAAACTTCCAGCCTTAATGTCGAACAACAAAAATATATTAACTGAGACTTCTGCTCTGAAAAAAATTAAATTACATTGTTCTTAGGCATCAGAGCTCATGTTTCATTAAACTTTCATACAGTGAGAACGTTTCAGTACAACACAAATCAACCTGATTAAACTGGTTGAATTATAAAGAAAGTTTAATGCGTCCTAACAGGGGTGTAATAACGTGCTATTAACTAGGATTTAATTAAGGATTTAATTAATCTAAATGAGCAATGAAGGACAAAATATATGAACTGCATGTTGTTTGGAATGTCTGTGTGTTTGGGGAGGGAGTGGGATAATGAATAAATTACAGCAAGATATATTCCATGTATTCCTGCATAAGTAAATTTTACAGCCTAAAAAACATGACTGCATGTAGTTATAAATGGTTTGGACTACAGCCACTGGATTGATTGAGTTTATTATTTAAAGACATGTTCTACTGAAAAGTTATGTAAGATTGCCAAGAAACCATCTAGTCACCAGCTGAATGTCCTTACATAAGCCAGTTAGCTGCTCTGTCATGTTTCAGACACCGCTGAGATCAATAACAAGATATTTACTCTAGTGATCACCATGTGTAGAAATCATTGTTTACATTTGAAATATTAGTAATGCATATAAATTTTAATCTTATTGCACAAATCAAGTGAATCCCAAGTCTGTACAAATGAACTTAAGAATGCAATAAGGTTAAATATATTTTCAGATCAACATCAACTTTCAAGTTTATCATAAATTTCATAAACATTTAATCTTTAATCTTTCAATCTCCACACTGCAAAAAAAATAACACAAAGCAAGAAAAAAAAATTGCATGAATCACGTAAAATTTATCTTAAGATTATGATTTCTTAAAATAAGAAAAGGTATCTGATATCTAGATTATTTACCAAAGTTGGAAATCTATTCAAGTCAAAAGCAATATTTGTTACACCATCGTTTCAGTTCATTAACAGGATTGTAGATTTTTAAGTTAAATGCATTTTTTTTTTACTCATAATAAAAAGTAAATTATGATCTTTAATTAGAAGCTGGATGATTGGAATCTTTGCTGTACCTGTGTGGAGAGCTCACATCCTCTGAGCATGAAACCAACAACACACCCTGTGAAGACTCCGAGAACGGAGAGTGTAAGCAGCCCATTGCGTTTAACATATTCCTTAACCCGTGTGCTTAAAAGACCACGCAGAAAGTCCTTCACACCATCCAGTCTGGTTTTACGGGGACCGATTTGAGAGAAGAAGCTCTGCTGGATGTGCACCTCTTCAGGGATCAGGAGCTCCTCCATGACAAGATGTTAAGAGTAACCTGCTCCTGTATACGATTAACACGCTGTGCTTTCACGCTGCCCTCGGACACTAAACACCACAGTGTTCTTAGAAGGTTAAAGGACTTACCAGTGTGTAAATAATCCTGTCGTCTGTCGTGTGCCACAGGACAGTCGGACATTGTATATTTTTTGCTAAGTACTGATGAAAAAGTGTCTGGCCAGACTGCACCGTTAAAGTTTTGCTATCAGTATAATTACCATATTATTTTATTAATAATTACTATATTACTATACCAGGGATATGTGATGAAGCCAATAAAAAAAAACATTATAGCCATCTGCAAAATCCTGCTTCGATCCAGCCTTCCAGCTATAGGCATAGCAAACTGGACATCTACAAAATAATAGTGATCTATAGAGACCATTTTTTTGGACAAGGTGAGTGTGTCCCTGTGATCTGTTTTAAGCTATTGGGCTTAACCTTGTGTATTCAGCTAAATGCTGTTAAAAGCAATCAGCTGAGTTAAAGTTAAAGAAAAGTACATTTTCTCCAACACTAAATGTAAAAATGGTCCAGACCCCAAATAGGGAAATGTTTATTATTTACTGGCTTGATTAATCAACAAACTGACACTTTTGTGAAACTTAGACATAGAAATGGGGCTTGGCAACATAAAAAAAATGATCAAATGTACATAATTTATGAAACAATTGCTGTAATAAATAGCTACAATAAAATAAAATTAAAATGCCTTAAACAAGTTTTTTTTTTTTAAATTGCTTCTTTAAATCCAGTGGTAAACTTTACAGTCATCCAAAATCACTACCTGAACGACAATCAGATGTAGCACTGATTAACAGGATACAGTAGTATAATACATTTTTCAGAAAAAAGATCTTTCTCCTCCAGGTTCCACCAACATCTATTACCACTTAATAAAGACCAGTCCTGCCAGCACACCATAACCCAATACAAGGAACAACACTTTCAGTAGACGGTCGTGCTTCTCCTCTAGCTCCCGTGAAAGGATTTCAAAGAAAGTGATGAAGAGAAACGTGCCTGCTGCCAGCCCCTGCAGTATTACTGAAACAATACTTGCTGCTGTGTTTCGAGCGCTCTCAATGCCCATTCCGAGACCAATGCCCAGCGGGATCATAAGACTGACCGTAATGGCCAGCTTGCTGGCATCATGAAGCGGCAGTCCTGCTTTAGCCATGCTAACACCTAAAGCCACAGCTGCTAGAGTCTCATGGATCGCCACACCGACGAAGAGACTTCCCAGTTTAGCGCCATCTTCCTGAAGGCCAAGAGCAAGACCTTCAAACACAGAGTGCGCTGACAGAGCCAGCACGAGGCTGGCGAGCCGCAAAGGCCCTGCACGTGTCAGTTCAGTTGGGTTAAAGTGCCCGTGGTGATGCGAGTGGCGGTGTGAGGAGTGATGTGAGCTCCGGGCCGGAGCAATGAATGGGGTGTCATACTCTGAGTCACTGCCAGCTTCAGAGCCGCCCGCATTAAAGGTCTCGAGGTCGATGAAGGGAGGTTTTTCCTTTTTAAAGGTCAGTACAGTTTGCTCGATGAAGACCGTGAGGAAAAAGCCAAGCATCATTGTGGTCTCAGCCAGTGGGTAATCTGCAGAGACATTTAGTGCCTGCAGGACTTTCTCCACCTGAGAACAAAGGCTTCATCCATTAACACTTATTAGAATAAACACATATATACAAACAGTCAATCAAATTTACATTTAATAAGAACTCAATTAGAACTGCATCTGTGCAATATTAAAAAAAATCAATGCAAAACAAAAGTTTATTAACTTCACAACATCCACTAGTGAGGTACATACTATTGGTCCTTGCTGGGTCACTGGATTCTTAAAGTCAGGGTTAAAGTAATAAATCCATATATATATATATATATATATATATATATATATATATATATATATATATATATATATATATATATATATATATACACGCACACACAACATCAAAATCTAATCCATCCATTTAACTAATAATTAAATGCTAACTGATCTGAGCACAGATTCTGGTAAAACAAAATAAGCATATGGCAAATCTCACCTTGTCTCTGACTGCTGGAAGAAGAGCATTAAAACAGGTAGCAAGAAAAACTCCACCTCCAAATGAGTTGCTAAAAGAAAGCACCCGTCGATAGCGTACAGCTTTGTCCAGGTCCGACTGCATCATCCGAACTGGAAAAAGAATTCCCCCCAACATGAGGACAAACACCCCCAAAAGGCACAGGATTTTGGCCACAACAATATCCATGCTGGCTGTGATTCTGTTCACAGTACTGACGTTCTCATGATAAGGACATGGCTTGATCCCGAATCTCCATCCAGCTGAAACATGCAGCATCCATCAGCACTGAGAGGAGTCTCACAGCATCGTCCTGACCAATGAAGAAGAAATAGATCATTCGGAGTTGTTGTTCGTCTCAGAAACATTGTGTAGCAAATTTGTAAGTCACTTCTGCTAAATGCCTTAATGTAATAAATGCTGCACAGCTTCCTTTTCTTACATACAATTTAACACACTCAAGTTTCACTCAACTTCCTGTTGAAATCACAAACTTTAATGTGAATTATCCCCTAGATTTGGATACTGTTGAATCAAGTGTCCTAAAGATTTAAAGAACCGATGAGTTTTTATAAAGAAGAGGGTTGGGACTAAAGCTTGAGTTTATTTTAGAGGTGGAGTGAGAACATGAAGTACATTTAAGGATTAAATGAGCTAGGGTTGGTTATGCTGTTCACATTAGAGGTGAAATTAGGTTTGGAAAATGCATATTCTGATTTTTTTTTTTATACTTAAAACATGAGTTGTATTTTAAGAAAATATCATGGATATCTGTTTCTGCACGAAGAACCAGCTCTTTAATCTGGAAGAAAAGCCGTTTAATCTGGGCCTAAATCTGCCTCTTTGACAGCAAGGACATTTAATATGATAATCATTAGTGATACTGGATTTAACACGTGAATTCATTTGTAATGAATAAATTCTATATAATACATTTTGAAAATTAATACCGTCAGCAATACCGAAAATCAAATTTCTCAAGCTTCTCGAGCGAACGTATAATGTGTCTTTATGTTTAAGAAAAGTATGTCGTCACAAAAACTCGTAATGTGTTTTAAGAAACATTAATTGGAATGTGTGTAAAATCCCTTTTAATTACCGCAAATCTTATCGTCTATACATCATACATAGCACTTAGCAATGCAAATAAGTGAACCAAAAATCTGCAATAATTAAAATTTAAAAAAGCAACAGCTTGCAAATATTACAGTTTTTACTCCAATGTTGTAGTTTTTTTAACACTATTGTGTACAAGCAGCCGTTTCAAGCGGATCCTAACGTTTTTATCCAATGTCATTGACAAACACGGATCTAATATGAACGGAAACATATCATAGCTCTTTGATTAATAAATAGCGCAGTATTACCACGTTTTAATACAAACGTTATAACAATATTATCAAAACGCTGAAAATTACCTTTTTTAACGGGTACTTCCTGCTGCTCAAGCAACTGCCATTCTCATTCGCGTGCGTTAAAATACCAAACAGCACCATTCACCCTATACGAGTGCACTAACTCAATGATGAAGGTAACGCGGTATACCCTTAACTTAGGGCCCTCTGTATAAGCTAGGCAATGCTTTGGAACACGTCTTGCGTCGTCGCGAGAATAAACACCGGAGTCCGTGTAGCTCCTCCCATTACGTTATCATCCGTTGAGTGTAGTGAAGGTAAACACAACATTTGAAGCGAAAGTTTTCGCTTCTAAAAAGATTAAATGCATTTTGCCTAAAGATTGGATTAAACCCTGAAACATTAAAACCTCCAATATAAATGCTCGGGTTTGCTGGGATTTTATCATTAGTCTAATACACTTGGTTTATCCAACCATCCATTATCTTCCGCTTTATCCTACATTAGGGTCGCGGTGGGGTTCCCCCATGTCCATCCAGGAGAGAACGTCTCGGGCGCTGGGCATATAGACCCAGCATAGGGCACCAATCTATCGCTGGGCACACACTCACTCACACAAACATGGGGCAATTTCGAGAACTCTATTGACTTGATCCATGTTTTTAGACTGTGGGAGGAAACCGAAGAACCTGGAGGAAACCCACGCAGACACGGGGAGAACATGGAAACTCCACCCAGATGGGGATTCGAACCGGGAATCCCTAGCACAGAGAGGAGAACGTGCTAACCACTGCGCCATCGTGCAGCATCGTACACTTGGTTTAAGTCCTTTATTATTTACATAGCAGACACTTTCACCCAAAGGGACTTACCAGTGTCCACACTTGATGGTCAAACCAAAGGGTTGATACAGCATCCCTGGAACAATCAATGAGGGTTAAGGGTCTTGCTCAAGGATCCACATTGATAAATTCAGTGGACCTGGGATTTGTACCCACAACCTTTTGATTGCTAGCCCAAGACCCTAACCACTGCGCTACTATGCCCTTTATTATGTACTATATATGAATGTATGTGTGTTACAGTTACTTTATTATTCAAGTATTAAAAGACAATAGTTGTGGTTTAAACATTTATGTGGGGGTAAACCAATGTATCGGGATGATATGGTAGTAAGACACAGATCTAGGGAGGACATGCACACAATAAGGACGATCACTCAAGAGTCAAAACAAGAATGTTCTTGCGGTCTCATACACTGCACCTACACTAGTTTTACAGTGCTTAAATGTTATGCTTTCAGTATGAAAATTGGTTTAAATGTTTAAAGTATGAAAGGGGCACCAGACGATAACATGTCCTACTTAAAATGAAACATTTAATAGTCATAGTGGTGGCATGATACATATAACTTACAAACTCCTCTGATGATACACAGCTGTTACAGTAGAAGTGAATCACTGAGTTGAACCAGTCCATGTCAAAGTGATTCCTTTATGGCAATCCACCAGCATGGCTTAGTTAAACAGAAAGCACATTAACCAAGAGTGACATTTCTGTACAACCAAACAGGCTTTAAAAGTCTATGAGGCCAGATAAAACCTGAATGTTTGGGCTACACTGGCTGTTTCGATAACAAATAAAGCAGGTGGGCAAGTCAGACACACATGCTGAACTGGTCTCGTCTCTGGAGTTGTAAGAATGGTAGATCTTAAAAAAAGATAAAAAGAAACAAATAGCAAGTCGGCCTTCTGTGTCCCCCATGTGGATTCCTTAACTGTTAAAGAGAAAAACATGCATTCTTAATTATGAAGGATATGGCTTTCTTAACATTAGGAATGTTTATGATTCATTTAAACATTAGTGACTAACATTCACCATATATAGTCACTATTCTTCATTACTTGCACTCGGAGGACGGCTGCGAATTTGACTCCGTAACTGCTCGATAAGTTCAGGGTTCTGCTGCTGCATTTGCTGTGCAAACTGTTGACCACTGTTTAAATAAAAGCAATGAAACAGTAACGGTGTTAAACTTTTACAAAGACTGCTACACTCTGGTTTGACACATTACACTTACAGGAGCTTGTAGAACCATTCTAACTCTATAGGGAGATACTAAAAATATTTCAGTCTATTTGTGAGAATTTTATTAAACTTTCCCCAGACTTTTCCAGCAAAACCTTTAGCACACAATGGGCCCAAATGCATGTTTGTTTGCTTAAGGACTTCTGATCTTTAATTAAATACACTTTTGTGACTGTGCGACACCTTTGTGATGTTTTATTATAACTTATCTACATCAGACCATAAGGTAGTTTGAACTTACGCTTGAATAAGGCCAGAGAGGTCACTTGGTGCTGCTCCTGTTGAAGCAGCAGGAGCAGAGGGTCCACCCATAGGTCCATAAGACCCAGACATCATTCCTGACACCCTGCATCAACATGCATGTTTAATACAGAAAATACTTTAGTACAGTTTACTAGGTTTATAATAATATTTTTAAACAGAACATAATACAGACTTAATATTATCACTTTAATATTTTCTAAGTTATATTTGAAAATTTTTTTTAATTTTAAATATTTTAAAAGAGAGAGAGAGAGAACGAGAACTCAGTATATTAATGACCAAATAACACTGTTTCAGGACAGTGACACTGATGCTTTGGTCATATTTGTGGAGAAAAAAATACAAATCCGAAGTGTTTACAAAAGAAGAGTATATATTTACATTTGTTGTACTTGTGGATTGTTCATTAAATTAGAAGCCTGTAAAACAGGAGAAGATCAGATTTACCTTCACTTCAAGTTAGCATTGGTATACCATATGGTAAGAAATGTAACCTGTACCTACCATGCTCATGAATCCAGGATTACTTAACAAGCCTGCAAGGTCTACTCCACCCATACCTCCCGTCTGCCGGATAGAATAACCAATTTAACAAAAAAAAAAATACATACATTTTATATATGTATATAAAAAAAGGTTAACAAGACTCACAGGGCTAGGGGTTTCTTTTAGTTTCTGCTCTGCAATTTTTAGATTTGATTTGTACGTCTCATTCTCAGGGTCCAGCTCCAGTGCCTTTTTATAGTAGCTTACAGCTTCTGCATGTTTGTTTAAACTCGCCAGTGCCAGTCTGGTAATCAGAGGAATATGCAATCATTATATAAACCATCATTTATTAAATGAAGACAAATACCAGATCACAACATAGCTAAATGATAAGTCTTTATTCCAATGAAATTTTAATGTGAATGCAATGCTCTTAAATCTTTGAGCACCACTGTGTTTGCTTTCTAAGTACTGCTGTACTTACCCCATTCTGCCATATGCTTTGCTATAGTTGGGATCGATTCCAATTGCACGCTCACAATCTTGAACTGCTCCTGCATAGTTACCAAGCTTGCTATATGCTGCAGCTCTTCAAACCAGAAAACAATGTATAAACACCATATACTTTAATTAAAAAAAAAAAAAAACCTTCCTTAGAATGTCTGAGGAATGCATTACCTGTTGCAATAATACACTGCATTCTGTGGATTAATCTGAATGGCTTTAGAGTAAAACTCCACTGCAGCACCAAAGTTTTCCACCCGCATTTGTTCATTACCTATAATAAGAACATTTCAAATACCATCAACAAAAATAAGGGGCACTAATCAAAGCTTTACATTATTGTTCTATTCAAAATGGTACTTTATTGTAGAAAAGTGTTTTTTTTTTTTTTTTAAATAAATAAATTTTGCCTATGAAATCCTTACTAGCATTTCATTTTAGCTAAATTAAACTAAACTAAAATATAACACACTACAACCATTTTCAGGCCGATTTACAAACAATTCAGAGAGTAGTTTCTCTTAAATAAGTCCCTAGACGTTTTTGGTTGAAAAACACCTTATCTAGACTCCTTTTAGCATTAAAATACAGGAGGTTGCTGAGGCAGAGAACATGAGAATTCCTAAGCCAATCTTTATCTCAGCTGTTTCTATTAATTACAGGTTCAGAGCAGTACCACTGAGAAAGTTTTGCATTGGTCTCCTGCAGGAGTTAACTGATATGACAGTAAGCAACATTTATTGAGTGAGGTGTAATAAATTACCCCAAAGTATAAATAAATAGCTGTAAGCACACAAAATCACTACATATCTTAGAAACTTCATCAGAAAATTTCTCCAATCAGTTTTTAAATATTTTTTAAAATGGTTTCAAAGAACATTTTTACACCAGCATTAAATCCATATCACAAATTTATTGCATCATCACGAGCATTATTTTGTTGCCACCAAATTTCATACCATCACTTTTAAGCTGCTCTGCCTCTGTGAGCTGATCCTCTGTTGGAGAACTACTATCTGAAGTGACTGTAACTTGAGGAGCATCTGCTGCCTGCCAAAAGCAAAACCACAATATAAATTTCTATTCTACTTTTTGCTACAGAGCTAAAGTGGAAATGTGCATCACCACACACAACCTTAAGTGTTGCACGGGCAAATAATTCCGGTAGGGTTTCATTTACTGCTAAACTCTGGTCTTCAGTTGAGATGCCAAAGGCTGTCTCCAGACACTGGATTGCGACTAGAAAGCAGATCAAGGAGCAAATTAACACTCAAATTACACAATCACATTGAAAGCACATTCCGGCATGAGTCAGTACCTTCCAAGCTTTCCTGTGCATCTGATGTTAATCCTCCAGAGCTAAGCTGATCATGCAAAAACTGGATAATAGAAAAAGCAAGGCGCTTTGTATCGGTCATTGTGGCTGGAGGTTAAGACCTCTCCAATTAGTTATCTGAAAACCTTAAAGATACAGAGAATATAATTAATGACTTTTACGAAATAAAAATGTAGATAATACTAATAAGGCAACTGATTAATTATTTTAAGACATATAAACGAATATACGGACATATAAACAAATGTATAACATATGAATGAATAAGAATTTAATGATTTGAGAAACCAGATTAAAATATTACCAATAAGGAAATTAAAATTAAACATTCAAAACATTCATAAGAACCTTTTTGACATGTACCTAAAGTTGTGAAGACATTTGTACACAGACAGAACCAGAAGAGGACAATTGTATTACAGCTACAGAAATTTTAGGCTAAGTCTACATAAATGTTTTATCTTTTGTTAGTGAATATTTCCTCATTCTCAACAAGAAAAGTGTGCAACATTACATTACACAAGACACAGTTTAGGGAACAAGATAAAACCAATTACAGTGAATATATTTAAAAGCTATAGTAAAATAACAAATTAGATAGAACCTGGATTTCTATTGGACTGGCAATCCTGCAGAATGCACTCAATGGACTTATGAAGGTTTGCGAATTGTTAAATACCGACATCCAATCAGTACACAATCTGTACATGGCTGTCCTACACTATTGATGATGCTGCCTGGCCGGCTCAAGGAGGATGTGTTCACCACTGAAACCTGGTCCAATAAAAGTTTCTCTTGACAGTCGCTTCTTGCTCTTTGAGGCTAACTGCTTGCTTTTGCTCTTTTTAACGCTAATGCTGCCTTGTGACAATAGTACATTGTCAAAAGCGCTAGATAAATAAACTACTTGAACTTAATAAGCTTTTATAATCATTCACCAATACATCAAGAACACATCTTTAGAGACATATGGACTATTAATTCACTGGATAGTTAAAGCTTATAACTTCTTACAAATCCATGATATGGGTGATATCAATAACCTTTTAAAATTCGTACAGATTCGTTCAGATGCGTACAATACCCACTAAATCTGATAACTATGTTTTTAGTTGATAAAGGATGTCCCTGGTTAATTACAAGAATTTCACAGCAAAAAACACTTGTGAGTGACTGGAGAAGGATTTCAATCCAAGTTATTTGTAGTCATCAGACATCATTATTACAATCGAACTTAAGCAGCTGCTGCCTGTGACAGAACATTCTAGAAAACAGAGTGCTTATTGACGTGACGCCACCATGATCATGTAGAAAGCCACTTTTTTTATCCAAAGCAGCCTCGGTTTTCACGTTTTGATGAGTTTGTGTGATGGCAGTGTTTTATTCACAGCTAATGTTCACAGTCACGCTGGTTAACGTCATGAAACTTAAAAACATCACAGGCAGCTAACTACTAAGCTAGCTTTAGCGCGTTGCGTTCAAAACCAAAACACGGACACATTTGGTTCAAATCCGCGTGTAACACGAACAAACTGAGACGTGAAAAATAATCCCCCATCAGGAAAATGTACACTGGCTACAATATCATACAAGTTAGGAAGTAAAACACATTTCTACAAAACTGATACTTACTGATTGACCCTCCGCAGGAATTCCACACCACTGTTTCACCGACAACTCTGCGCATGCGTTTTTAATCCCACGTTACTACGTCTTCTCGCGTGGCTTTGTGACGTAAATATTTAATTATTCATTTATTTAATGTGGCGGCACGGTGGCTTAGTGGTTAGCACGTTCGCCTCTCAGCGCTAGGGATTCCCGGTTCGAATCCCCATCTGGGTGGAGTTTCCATGTTCTCCCCGTGTCTGCGTGGGTTTTCTCCGGGTTCTCCGGCTTCCTCCCACAGTCCAAAAACATGGATCAAGTTAATTGATTTCTCAAAATTGCCCCATTTAGAGTGTGTCTGTGTGAGTGAGTGTGTGCCCAGCGATGGATTGGCGCCCTGTCCTGGGTGTATCTGCCCAGCGCCCGAGACGTTCTCCCCTGGATGGGCATGGGGAACCCCACCGCGACCCTAATAGAGGATAAGCGGGAGATAATGAATGAATGAATTTATTTAATGTGAAATATTTTTAATTGACTTCACATTAAACGATTAATCTGTATATGCATAAGAATAAACTGAAATGTATTTTTTAATTATAATGTACTGCTTTCATAACGCATGTGTTATTTATTTACTTCCTTAACATATAGATACTCGGACATAAATATATAAATAGAAAGACTAATCTTTATCCTTAAAGTTTGGACTAAAGAGGAGTAACAAAGTACGCACAAAAATACAATTGCCCATTTTCCTAAGATAAAAAAGTATCTAGGATTTATGAAATTTTAAACTCATAATTCTGACTTTGTATCTTTTTTCTTTTTAGTGGCCTTTTATGACTGTAGAACTACAAACTGCATTTTTATGGTAAGTAATCAGTTCTTTATGGAATTTTACGATTTAGCAGTCAGGCAGTATGGCACGGTGGCTTAGTGGTGGGCACGTTCTCCTCTCAGCACTAGGGATTTCCGGTTCGAATCTCCATCTGGGTGGAGTTTCAATGTTCTCCCCGTGTCTGTGTGGGTTCTCTCCAGGTTCTCCAGTTTCCTTCCACAGTCCAAAAACATGGATCAAGTCAATTGAATTCTCAAAAATTGCCCCATATAGAGTGTGTCTGTGTGAGTGAGTGTGTGCCCAGCGATGGATTGGACTTTCTCCCCTGGATGGGCATGGGGAACCCCACTGTGACCCTAATAGAGGATAAAGTGGGAGATAATAAATGAATGAAGGAGGAGCCTTCATTCATTTTGAATGAATTCATTCATTCATATTCAATTCAAATTCAATTCAAAGCATTCATTTATTCATAAGAATAAAGTTATGGAATATATATATATATATATATATATATATATATATATATATATATATATATATAGGTGGATTCTATACAATTTTGTCTAATTCGTTCATTCCCCTAGTTCTGTCGTTATAGTTGGTTTTATTAAAACTATCATCTTACATTTCATAACACAATCCTGAATAACAGGGTCCGGTCAAATCCCAAACGCCGGTTTCCTGCCTTTACATCATTACTACACTACACGTTCCAAATCTGCTCATACACCGGGCGCAGAAGTGAAAAGGATAATTGGCACGGGTTTGGACAAATCAGCGAACGATTCCGTGCACTCGGCGGGAAATAGGCGGGGTTTCTGACAGTGCTTGTTCATGCTGTGTGCAGTAGCTCAGACTGATTCAGATTAAAACCTTTCATGACGATGGCTCCTACAGGTACGTTATATACCCAGTGACTCTGAACATGATGGCCACATGAGTTTTAAGGACGTATCCGAGTTCGACTGCTGACAATTCAATCTAAGTGGTCAGTCTATCGAAATCTAGGCAGCGGATTGCTAGCAGCAGTAGTTCAAATGTACATGTAGTTGTGAATCGGTATCATCTAACGGGTTGCTCTTTTGATTTTTTGGAAATGATTGTAGGTTTGAACCACAGCAAGTAACAAATGTCGCATCGTATGTCAGTGTGATGTGTTTAATGCGCTGATGGTTCATTCTCGTGTTGCCTGTCGTTGTTAGCTGGTTAGCTTGATGAATAACATAAACCTCTTTTAAATGTCAGTGTACGGAGTTTACAGCCAGCTACAAACAACAGGGCGTGTTTGCACTCACTGTAAATCAGGTCCACTCTCGTCAATAAAAACTTTTTTTGTGTTGTTGAAATGTAATATTCATAATAAATGTTACAACACTGTTACTAAGTATATTTCCTTTTTCATCAACTACAATTCTGTGTTATGTTCTGCAGGTGAGGTGGTCTTCAGTAATGGTGCAAATGTCTGTGCAGCTAATCACTTGCGTTGGGACCTTACACCTGATCAAATACATCAACTAACAGATGAGCTCATTGCCAAGACCAAGAAAGTGTATGACACCGTTGGAGCTTTGGATCTAGCCAATGTAACTTATGAGAACACTTTGAAGGCTCTCGCTGATGTGGAGGTTGAATATACAGGTAATGTGTGTGACTTTGAGAGAGAGATAGAGATTCTTGTCTTTGTCACTAGCTGTCTGTATAATTTTAACTGCCTGCTTACTAATAGTAGTTTTACATGCTAACAAACAGGATCTTTACTTCACGGAAAAGTACAGTGTAAGGTTTATATAGTGCAAGTTTTAAACAATGCAGACATGGGCTGATTTAACAAGAAAGCTGTTCACTATAGTTTACACAATTCAGCACTTTTTACATAAAGACTGACTGACCAGCACATGCACAGTAGTGCTGTATTGTGTGGAGAAAACAGTTCACATGTTCTGTAGGATGTCTGATCACCGTTGCTTTTCAGCTTTATATTTATTTATCAAATAATACATTTACTGTCTGGTTGTAAATTAGTTTCAGCAATAAATTACAATACAGATATTGTTAATAACAGTAATAGATAAAGCAAGATTAAAGTAACATAAGATTCCATCAAGTTATTCTTTAAATAAACGTCATTAAAAGTTGGTGTAGTCTAACTACTCTATAAAAAATCGGCAGTAAAAAAATGTTCCTGGAACAAAATAAACCAACAGTTAACCAACAGTTGCCAGTGTAGCCCTGTAATCGGCCTATGCCAACTCAAAATGGTCCACATCTCATTAGATCATCTGTATTTTGTTTTTGTTACAGTCCAGCGGAACATGTTGGATTTCCCCCAGCATGTTTCATCCTGCAAGGATGTGCGCACAGCCAGCACGGAGGCTGACAAAAAGCTCTCAGAGTTCGATGTTGAGATGAGCATGAGGGAGGACGTGTACCACAGGATTGTTGCTCTTCAGGTTAGCATCCTGATTGGACCTTCATCTGTGTACTATGATTGACCAAGTTACAAAATTAGGACGTTAACTACGTTAATTCTTGTGTTCTCAGGAGAAACTGCAAGATGAAAGCATTACTCCTGAGGCAAAAAGATACATGGAGCGACTAATCAAATTAGGAAAGAGAAATGGGCTTCACCTTCCAAAGCAAACACAAGAGGTCTGACATTGAGTCTCTGATTCTAAACTGATTCAGGAGATTGTATTTATATTTATACCAGCTGTATATCACTTTCTGTATGCTGTTTCATCTTGTTATAGGATATTAAAAAGATCAAAAAGAAGCTGAGCACTCTTTGTATTGATTTCAATAAACATCTGAATGAGGACATTACCTGCCTCTTATTTACCAGCGAGGAACTGGGTAAGTCATTCCTTTCCTTACTTTAATAGAATCATTATAGGTTCATCTGAAACTGTACTCTGTATTCGACTACTGAAGTCATGACCCTATTTTGTAGCCAACTCAATAAAATGTGCTCCTTTTCAATACTCTAGGTCTTTAGATTTTTAGTGCCATAGATCCAGAGTGGCAAATACAAGCATAAGTATACCAGAACTAAGGCCATGACTTCAGTGATCAATAATGCAACAAACTCCTAAGTTTTGGTGCAGATGATTTAAAAAAAATTCTTTATAACTGATTACAGGTGGTCTTCCTGAGGATTTCCTCAAGTCTTTGGAAAAAGATGAGACTGGAAAGCTTAAAGTGACCCTGAAATACCCCCACTATTTTCCCACCATGAAGAAATGCTATGTCCCTGAGACACGCAAGAAGTTAGAAGAGGCTTTCAATTCACGTTGTAAAGCGGTAAGACCTTATCATTCACCAGTGACAATACCACAATAGCACAAATATAATCAATTTTTTTAGTTATTTAACATGATGGTGCAGTAGTTGAGTGCTATCGCCTCACAGCAGAAAGATTGGGTTTAATTCCCAGTTGATACTGAGGGCCTTTTTTGTCTTAAGTCATGTTGTTGAAAAAATTTCCTTTTAAGTTTTCTTTTGGAAATACAGGAAAGAACAATGTTTGGTGAATCAAAGCAAAAAGAACACAACTAAATTTGAGGATTTCAGTAATGAATATAATCTTACAAGTGCTTAATGCAAATGTTGGCTTATGGTGGTTTTTCTATTCTCAGGAGAACTCTCCTATTCTGAAAGAGCTGATTGAATTGCGCGCTCAAAAGTGTACCCTGCTGGGCTTCAGCACACATGCTGACTTTGTGCTGGAAATGAACATGTCCAAAGCCTCCAAAACTGTTGCAACATTTCTTGGTAATGGCTTCTTTCCTTCAGGATCTTTTGTATAGGGTGTTTTCTGTATTAACATGGCTGAACCTCCATTGTTAGAGGACCTGGCTCGTAAGCTGAAGCCACTGGGTGAAAAGGAACGGGAAGTCATCCTAAAGTTGAAAGAAAAGGAATGCAAAGAGAGACAGCTGCCATTCAATGGGAAGTTGGATTCCTGGGACACACGGTACTACATGACCCAGGTGGAGGAAACGCAGTATGCAGTGGATCAGAACCAGCTGAAAGAATACTTTCCCATGGAAGTGGTAACCCATGGTCTACTGGATATCTATCAGGACCTGCTGAACCTGTCCTTTAAGCAGGTGGAGGGGGCCCCTGTGTGGCATGATGATGTCACTTTATACTGTGTTAAGGATCGCACATCGGGTCAGGTGGTGGGCCAGTTCTACTTGGACCTTTTCCCCAGGTACGAAACTTTAATTAGATAATCGGGAATACCTTAATTTTATATACGATCATATGTAGAGGGTTGTAGCACAGTGTACATCATTTAGAATCCTACAACATTAATTAGGTATATCAATTAATTATATCATTTTGTTTGTGAAAATCAAATTTATACCTTGGTTAAATCAAATGACCAGTTGTTCCTTCTGTCGTGCAGAGAAGGGAAATATGGGCATGCTGCCTGCTTTGGCTTGCAGCCTGGATGTTTGCTGCCGGATGGCACCAGGCAGATGGCTGTGGCAGCCATGGTGGCCAACTTCAGCAAACCAACAGCTGATGCTCCATCATTGTTGCAGCACGATGAGGTGGAGACCTATTTCCACGAGTTTGGCCATGTCATGCATCAGCTCTGTGCTCAGGTCACAAGATTGCTTTCTCTTGAATACTCTCATCTGCCAATTACTTTTTTTTTTTTTTTTTAAAGATGTACGGTTCTATGTACAGGCAGACTTTGCCATGTTCAGTGGAACCCATGTGGAACGGGACTTTGTGGAGGCTCCATCACAGATGCTGGAGAACTGGGTGTGGGAAAAGGAACCTCTGCAGCGCATGTCCAAGCATTATAAAACCAATGAGCCCATTCCAGAGGAACTGCTGGATAAACTCATCAAGTCCCGTTTGGCTAACACTGGTAACCACCTTCATCCTCAATGATTATGATTTGGTACAAACCTATCAGTGATGGGTCTATATTGGATGGCTTTTTTTTTTTTTTAGGTTTGTTCAATCTCAGGCAAATAGTCCTGGCCAAAGTTGACCAAGCACTACACACAAAGACAGGAGTGGATCCAGCAGAGGAGTACACCAAGCTGTGTAATGAGATTTTGGGCGTGCCTGCCATCCCAGGTAAATAATTTCAGTAATATTCATGGCACTGAGTACATTATAATACACTCAGTTATACATATTAAATCATGGACTGGGATGACAGTGTAGAAGCATTTTCTTAGAGACTTTTGTAACTTCTTTACAAAAACTAGTGTATGGTGTAAAAATATTTTTCTTAAATTCTTTCTTTCTAAATATATTTGAATGATGATTTCTTACTTGTAATTGATCGATTTCTTTTCTCAGTAATGTTAACATCTTTTTTGTTATGTCTTTTTTCTTAGTAATTTTAAATTGAACCAGATAACTAACTTGGACTGCTTTTTCACCCTCTTTAGGTACAAACATGCCAGCAACCTTTGGTCATTTAGCAGGTGGATATGATGCTCAGTATTATGGTTATTTGTGGAGTGAAGTCTTCTCTAAAGACATGTTCTACGCTCGCTTCAAGCAAGAGGGAGTCATGAATCCTAAGGTGTGTACAATCTGTAATTGGTGTAAAAGAATGCCAAAGTATGAAAGTATCAGTGAGATATAGTAATATTTTTTTAAAAATAAGGTGCTAATTGGTTGTATTTCACAGGTGGGTCTGGACTATAGGAACTGTATTCTGAAGCCTGGAGGTTCAATGGATGCTACAGAAATGCTAAAGAATTTCTTGGGCCGGGATCCCAAACAGGATGCTTTCCTCCTAAGCAAAGGACTGTCACTCGAGTTGGAGCCTGGCACTCCGTGTGCCTGCTGAAAAGCTACAATAATATCTCCAACACATTTCCCTGAAGACTGTTATCACATTAACTGAATGCTGCAGACTAAATCAATATCCTTAATTATCACTATTTCAACTTCCTACACTGTATTCAGGTTGTTAAATAAGATGTTTATAACCTTGATGCAGTTTTAAATATTAAAATTGTGTCCAATTAGATGCATAGAAAAAAAAAATCTTACTGAAGTGTTTTTTTTTTTTGTTTATTACCTATTATTACTTGTGTCCTTGTACTGCTCAGGAGAACTGAATCCAATCCCAGTGCTTATATGGATAATGCAAGAAAACACCCAAGATGGGTCTCCTATTCCTAGATTTACATAGGTTGAGACACTCACACACAAACAGAACTGACGATTAATATTTAAGCTAAAAAGAACTTTGCAGAGAATCAGCTTGGTGTAAGAGGTAAACACTCCATGAATCACCTTTACCTATAAAATTGCCAAGAACAGCTTCTTGATCAAATGCAAATAAGACAATCACAGTTCTTTGTAATCCTGTTCTCCATCTTTAATGTCATGTGCAATGTGTGTTGTAATCTGAGTTACTGATGGGTGAGACAGATTTCAGGCCTGTAAGCAAACCTTCAATTGAACACACTTCTGAAGATTTAGTCACTTGACTAAATCCCCCCAGGTCTGTTTATACCTCTGAGGACTCTAAATAACATAGGAGCAGGTCAGGGGCTGAAACCCTGCTCCCAGCCTCACTTAATTAAAGAAATGATACAGTGATTCTCAACAAAGCTCATAGGTAATTAACAGATTTCGTTCATTTAAGTTATAAAATTAAGGACATCTGTGAGGTTCTTTATCATGTAAGGGGATGTAAGCTTGTACTCAGTGGCTTATAAATCAAAATAATTGTACATATTACATTCAGAAATTATTTGACAAGTGTTGGAGGTTACTTTAAATTAGCATTAGTCACCTAACCAGCTCCAGGTAATTAAACGTTAGTGCAGCTGCTATCTCTCCCAGGTGTACCATCAGCAAGGCAGAGAGGGGCTGGTAAACAAAGATTCCTCCTGGCATATCTGATCTCTGTGGATAAAACGATGAGCAAAGTAGCTCACAAACACATCTGAAGAACTGCTCTTAGATCGAGATTTATTTGTAGTGTGGTTTGTACCTCAGGTTGTAAGCTCTTTGGATTAAGGGTAAACTGCTGGTGAGGTAAAGTTCTAATGATTAAAATAAAAGCAGCACAAAGGCTGAGGGCTCAGTAAGTTAAACACAGGAGTGATGGCTGGACTGAAGTTACAGGAGGTTATAGGACTTGAAGCACTGAAAGGATACAAAACGTCCTGCCTGCATCCTCCATCCAGAGTGGTGCGTTTGTTTATCAGCTCAACACTGTCAGGTAAAATCTAAATCTCTATAAATATAATTACACTACACTACAATTACATATACTACACTATAATAACATTGTCGGAAGTTCCAGGACATATAGGCAGCTGATGCTGTAGTTTGCATAGGGTTACAAAAATTTAATATTGCTTGACATTTCCTATTAGTTAAATACTGATAATAATGATAAAGCAACATTTCTGATTTGAAAATTTGAAGAAAAGCATTTTTTTCAAACAACATTTAAGGTCATATTAAGAGTTTAATATGATCCTTTACATAAGCATAAAGTCTTAATAAAATTTCTACTTATATAATAAAAAAAAAAGTAAAACAAAAAACCCCACACTCACCCCCCCAATTTTTGTTCTTTACTATCAAAAAAATGAAACCATACCGATACTTTAAGTTGAATACTAATATCAACATGTAAAATGCAATGAAAGATAAGTTAAAGTTACTTCAATAGTTTAAACCAATTATTTATCGTGCACATCGGTAAAAGTTAATGTTTTGAATGTGAACTGTGAGCTGTATGAAATGTAAAGTTAAGAGTTTATTACATTTATAAATACCAGAGTAAATATGAATGTCTATCACAAAGTAGAACAGATCGGAGTTAACATGAACTATCTGCTGTCTTTGCCACTTTAAAAAAAAATCTTTAATTTCTTTATAACCACTTTTTAATTTTCTTTTAAAAATTGTTTTAAGATTTGACAAGTGAAAGAAATGCATTTTGGGAGAAAGCTTATCCAGAGCTGCAGAGCTTCTGTCAAAGTCTTGGCCTCGTCCTTGAGGTTTGTGTGCGGCTACTTTGTTACAGAATAAAGAAAAATAGAGAACATTTTGCTTTTTCTATAACCACGGATGTGCAAATGATGTTCAGAAATTGCAGTGACAACAGTTTGCAAATGATTACTGCTTACTGTTTTAATGTAAAATAAAACCTGTTGTTAATTTTAATATAGAATACAATACATCCTGATGGGCTTTTTAAATGTTCTTAGGTTGTAGATTTTAGATGGGGGCTGCCAAATTGCATCACTGATGATCACATAATTATCGAGTTGAGTTTGCAAGAGATACAGTCATGTCAGAAAATATCAGCTGGCCCAACTTTTCTTGTAAGTGACTGCTTTTTGATCTTCATATAATTAAAAAAAAAAATTAAAAAAAAACTTTCATTTTGTGTTTTGTTTATTAAATTTGGTGTTTCCAGGCTTTGGTGGGCAGTCAGTATGGCTACCGTCCCCTCCCTCGATCCATATCACAAAACAAGTTCGAGTTGCTGCTCAGTAATCATTGCAGGGATGAGGAGAGCTTGGTGCTTATTAATAAATGGTTCATTAAAGATGAAAACGTAGCACCTCCCAAATATGTCCTTCAACCAATCACCACACACTATCCTCATTATAATGATGCAACACCAAAGGATAAGCCACAAACCAACGATGATATTTTATGCTGGAGTCTGACTGAGGCGCGGTTGTTGCAGCTGTTTCACACATCAGCAATGCAAATGGCAAGAGATGGAGGCAGTTATGAAGAGATGCGCCATTATTTTAAATCATGTGAGAAATTTTTGTTAAATAAATGTTCCGTTGATGTGGCAGTGTATTAAGTTATTTTACTATTTACACAGTGACTGAGTGGGAAATGGAGCAAGGGCTTTTAGGAACTCAAGATCAAACCAAACTTTCAGCTTCTGTCTTCATCAGGGATCTTCCCTATTTTAAAAAGAATGACCCCCATAAACATGCAAAAAAGTTCTTTGATATTACAGTCGATGGGCTGTTGGATAGTGATGCCCAGGAGCTCTTAAACAATCTTAAACAGCGTATACATAGTGCTCACCTCAACATCCAGTGCATAGAACTTTCTAAAGCCGCCCTTGATCTAAATCGAAAAGAGCACAAAGAATATCTGGCAAAGTTCTGTAAGCTGGTTGTGTCACAGCTGAAGAGCATGATTCCCAGGAAAGCTGCAGTGGCAGATGTGAGATGGGTGTGGCTTCAACAAGAGCTTTTCCATCATGCAAATCTGAGCAATCAGAAGTGTACTGGTTTCGTTGGGCGAGATGGTCTTTTGGCCAAACTCTGCCTCACATTGTGGGAGTCTTCAAATGTCCTGCATTCCCCCTTTGTGCTTTACGGACATTCAGGAATGGGTAAGACTGCTTTGATATGCAAGCTGGCTCAGGAAATGAGAGCTGTTCTAGATTCTCGAGCAGTGGTTGTGCTGAGACTGCTTGGAACATCTCCGCTCAGTTCAAACCTGGACTCCATGCTCAAAGGAGTTTGTCTTCAGGTTTGTGGGGCCTTGGGACTGGAACCACCTTCTCCACAAACCATAAACACCCATGAGAAGTTGGTGAGGTTCTTCCATTCCTTGCTGCAAAAGGTGTCTGATGAAGGCGAAACACTTCTTCTCATTCTGGACTCCCTGGACCAGATATCACAGTCTAATATTTCATTGAACTGGTTACCAAAGATGCTTCCACCCAATGTACATCTGGTGGTTTCAGCTCTGCAAGATGGAACTCTTTGGAAGAGCATGAAACTAATGTTTGACAGTGGGTGTTTTTTTGCTGTGGAACCACTAAGCTGTAATCAAGGCAAGGCCATCATTGATGCTCATATGAATGCAGCTGGACGAAGTCTGAGCTCACAGCAGTTGGATTTACTTTTGAATAACTTCCAGGTGAGCAAAAACCTGTTGCATCTGAAGCTGGTGCTGGACCTGGCAAAACAATGGTCCTCCTTCACTATGGTGACTGCTGATCTTGGAAGCTCAATTTATCAAACCATAACGTTATTTCTTGAGAAACTGGAGGTAAAGCACGGAAGGACACTTGTCTGCCGAGCTCTGGGGTACATCGCCTTATCAAGGTTGGTACTCGATAGATTCAATTTTTTTTTCTTTTACTTTTTTATAACTAGTAATTATAAATTATTTTAAATTTTAAGTGGGACCCACTTTAGTTTTCACTTTAATCTTAAGGTTTTTCACTAAATTTTGAAGTTGTAGATTTCAGCAGGACATAAATTTTGTTTTAAGTTTATCCTTAACACCTTCATGCTAGAGAACACACGGCAGTTCACAAACCACTAATGGTTCTTTACATTACACTTACTGTCTACATATGCATAACTGTTCATACTATGTGTACTACATAAGAATGAAATTTGAATGCAATTTAAAAAAGTATGAAATGCTTATCTGTTTCCAGATGTGGTTTATCAGAGGCAGAACTACGTGATGTGTTGTCTTTAGATAATGATGTTCTGGCAGAGGTTTACCAAAGTCGGCTTCCCCCAAGCCACACCCTGATTCGCTTCCCGCCTCTTCTTTGGGCACGCCTCAAATGGGACCTTGGGGAACACCTGACTGATAGATGGGAAAATGGCATTGTTGTAATTGTGCTTTCATTAAGGTAAACAGTACATATATGCAGCACAATCATTTGTTAAAATTACAGTTGATTCCCGGGTTTAATAGGCTTCATTTAAACAGGCAGTTTGCTGATCAGGTGAAGGAGAGGTATATTTCTCCCAAACAACGAGTTCAAATGCACAATGTTCTTAACGAGTACTTTTCGGGTCGCTGGAGCCAGGGCCAGCTCAAACCAATATCTCTTCCAGAACTTACAACCCAGCTGAATGCTGACAGAAAGGTATAATCACATCCCAGTCAGTGTACAGTGTGAAAAACACAGTTTCAGTTTCTGTTTTTATTAAGGTACCAGGTCAGCCCCTCTGGTTTGCTGAAGGAATTGCGAATGTTAGGATGCTGAATGAATTGCCTTTTCATCTTTTACATTCTGGCAAATGGGAGGACATGCTACAATCACAAATAGGTGAAAACAATTGGAAACTATAATTTTTGAATCTGTTCATATTATAAATGATTTTTCTTTTTGCAGGCAATCTGGACTGGTTATTTTGTAAAACGCTCAGCTGTGGTGTGGATGCTGTGATTGAGGATCTGTCACACTGTACTGAGGTCATGGGTTCTCTGGAGATCCAGCTGATCCGAGATTGCTTTGTACTACTAAAACCAACTATAGATTTTAACGAGGGACAAATTGGTAAGCACATTATTTGTACATCCCATAAGTATTTAACTTAAGACCTATAATATCACTAAATCACATTCTAGCAAATACACAACAATAAACATATTACAAATTAAAAAAAAACATATTAGCCTATTATAATGAATCTCTCTTATTTTACCATCATGATGCTTATGTTCCTATCCCATGTTTTAAACACACAGTTTTCTGTATTTTGCTTTTAATCCAATTTATTATTTAGTGAGTTCAGTTTTCAATGTGAGTAGACAGATCAGACAGACAGGAACTCAGTAAACATACATTCCATGTATTTCACTTTTTAAAAAGTTAGGAAAATTTCCTAAAATAATACAATTCTCTTAACATTAAATAAGTTATGAAGCAATAAAAATAGTTCTTTATCTAAATATAATTTTATTGTGTGTTAAAGACTCATCGCTCTTATTTACTGAGCTCTGTGCCAGGCTTCAGGCTCTTGCTCCTGTGTATCCTGCTCTGATTGGGCGCCTGTGCTTGCAGTGCTACGATTGGTTTGCTTCATGCCCAGATCCTGTACTTGTGCCCAAGTGCACTTTCATGCAACAACCCGGAGGACCTTTGAAGTCCACATTGAGTGCTTCTGCAAAAGGTAAGTTACAGACAGCAGCTGTATTTTAGATCTGAATTATCAATAATCCTGGTAAACTCAACAGTTTCACTGTTTTAACTTGTGTCTTGTTTAGAAGGAGTTACAGCAGTAGATCTTTGTGCTGAGAGAGAATTACTGGTGGTAGGTTCACTAGATGGAGTGATGATTGTATGGGACTTACAAAGGCTTGAGGAGCTTTATACATTTGTTGGACACGCAGGTTAATATATATTATAATATATATGTTTTTATTTTTCTTATCAGA
Source organism: Corydoras maculifer (assembly GCA_019802435.1). Classification (NCBI taxonomy): domain Eukaryota; kingdom Metazoa; phylum Chordata; class Actinopteri; order Siluriformes; family Callichthyidae; genus Corydoras; species Corydoras maculifer. Next base: position 4,180,066 of record JAFMOD010000319.1, on the reverse strand, counting down.
TCATCAGATAAGACCATCAGTTAAACCCATTTTATTAGTCATGGTTCTATAAAACTGATAATTGATAGGTTTGCTCAGACTTTGTATTGGAACAATGTGTGAGATCGAAAATATCTCCATTAGGACAATTCTGAGAGTGACCTTTAACACACAGGTGATGTGTTACTTTGAACAGGAACAGTTCAGTCAGTGAAGATTATTGCTGAAGGCGATTACTGTTTGTCTACTGGACTTGATGGTTCTCTTCGGAAGTGGAGTCTGCTCAGCGGGAAACCAGTCTTCTGCATTCCTGCTGCTGTTTCAGTGCAGCCCTGGCCTGCTGAACAGATCCTCGTTCTTGAGACCTGTTCCATGGTTCTTTCCAACACACACGGACAAGTGCGAAATGTTTTCAATGTCTTCTGAAAAGCATTCTATTAAGTATAGTTATACTCTACTATAGATGCAGGAATGCAAATACGTCACGCACTAATAGAAGAATATTCCTTCATTCACCAACACCATCATTCATGTATTGTCTTGCAGGTCAAATCGTGGCATTTGGACTCTGGAGATCTTCTTTATGAGGTCAATGTGAAAGGAGAGTGCTCCATCCTGGGTGCTGTGGGTCAGGATATAGCAGTCATATCCAGTGACGGCCAGCTTTGGCTGCATGACTCCATAACTGGTGTTCAGAAATCACACAGGCAGCTCTCACCAGCACAGGACTTCACTGTATCCAGTGTCCTCACACTCCCGAAACACAAAAATTTTCTTATTGCCTCTCAGGAGCAATCACTGTTACTGGTAAAATCACTTTTTGATAAAACGGCTTATATTTTTTCCCAGGTCAGCCTCAATGATCAAACACAGAATCTCCTCATACCAGTATCTACATATACATATTTGTAGTTTATAAAACTTCACGCTGTGGTTCACAGATTTGTATAGCCTGAATGTTATTCTGCTACTTATACACAGATACTTATACACATTTTTTAAAATGAATTAGGGATTATGATGACAATATCCAGGACTTACTGAACCAGGAGATTGTGGGATAAATTTCAGACTTAAACCTACACTTTGTGTTCTCCAAACACAAAGTTATTGAAAGCCAAAACATCCTTCAAAATAATGATTTTTTTTCATAACAGCCAAAATTTTGACCAGTGTAAAATTATTGACCAAAATTATTGACCTGTTACTTTAAGGTCTCACCTGTGGGTCCTCTGGCTGATGTTAAGCTTCCTGCTACAGCTTCATTTCTGTGTACTTCTGAGAATGAGACGTTACTCTTTGCAGGTAACTTTATTTTAAATCTTTAACGCAGGTGTTTTGTGGACTATTTTAATCTTTTTTCTTATATTAAGGTTGTAAGAAAATACTGGCTGTTCTACATATAAATCAAGTCTCTATAAAAAACTCTCAAGAGTTTCACCATGAAGCCACGGTTTTATCAGCCGTCTCATTCAGCCAGGGCAACAAGGTCATCACTGGCTGCCAGGACGAGGTCATACGGGTCTGTTCACTTATCCATCAATCATTAAAAATTAAAACTGCTTATAAAGACATTAATGATGGTTTGAGATTCAAAATAATGCAGTAAAATACTTATTTGTTTTTAAAGCTTTATTCCCACCTTTAAGCAATTGGAAACTGAGTTTATTCATAAATTTAAATGCGGATGGGTTTCTTAAGTTTATTTATTATCACTTAAGGACAGTTAAACAAATGGTTGCAAGGGTTAAGTCCTGAAAAGTAGGTCATGGTTCTTGTGAAGCAGCTCAACAATAAACCCAGACCCTATAACTTCATTGTTAAGCGGCCGTATGATAAAAGCGTCTGCTAAATGACTAAATGTAAATGTATGAGGGACTGAGTAAAAAGATTACGTTTTCTCTAACGATTAAACACCTCAACATCAAAAACATCAAATTGCATAACGCTGTTTATAAAAAAAAACAAGAAAAATAATGTATTGTGCATCACAAATTGATACGAATGTGAAGATTTCTTGTCATTGTTGTAAATAATGTCGCAGAAAAACAAATATTTCAGCCAATTTAAGGACCAAAACTACCCGTTATTTAAAGAGGGTTAGCGAACAGCTGCGCGTGCGCACAGAAAGCAATTAAGCTGCCTGTTTAAATGCTACAGTGATTTAATAGTATACACAACGGTTTTGATTATTTTGGTTTTCTAATTGTAAATGTGCAGCTCATTTCTAAATTCTACACATACACACACACACACTTAGCCAGATAAAAATGCAAAAAGGGAGTGACGTCACACTTACCTATTTTAGGAGTAAGGCTGTTTCCAGAAAAAACTTTCCATAATACTTTTGTGACCTCCGCCTGAGACACACCGCAGGGCCGTTAAAGAGGTGCTGTGTTTACCAAAACTCACACAAAGACTCCGACCTGCGACCCGAATCCGAATAGCGCTCCTTACACCTGAGCCGAAACGCGCGTGATTAATGCTTGAACTACGTGACGCTGCTCCCACCTAGCGTTCACACGATCCCATTACACTTATAGTTTATCGTCTTCGACCCCATCCATTCAACCATCCATCTATCCATTACCTTCGCTTTATTCTCTATTAGGGTCGGAGGGGGGGGGGTGTTCCCCATGCCCATCCAGGGGAGAACGTCTCGGGCGCTGGGCGGCGATCTATCTCTGGGCACACACTCACTCACACTATATATGGGGCAATTTGGAGAATTCAATTAATCTTGATTCATGTTGTTGGATTGTGGGACGAAACCGGAGAACCCGGAAGAAATCCACGCGGACACAGGGAGAACATGGAAACTCCACCTCAATTGGGATTCGAACTGGGAATCCCTACCGCTGAGAGGAGAAAATGCTAATCACTATTGTTTTCGACCATTAAGAATAATTATTATTCTTAACAGCTTGCAGAAGAAGCTTTGAAAAGTAATAACCTGTAAATAGAATACATAATAATGCACAGATGATGTTTGTGATGTATGTAAATGACTAATAATATACTTGGTGTGCTGTACTGATGATCTTACTTTTTTGGTTAATCTGCTTGTTTCATTAAGGTTTGGATGTTAATCACAGGACAGCTGCTGGACTCGTTCAGTGGTATGGGGTCTCCTGTCACGTTTGTGTCTGTGTACAACAACACTGTCATCTCAGCCTCAACCAGATCTGCTCGCCTCAAACTATGGCAGCTAAACTACGATCTCAAACACAAACCACAGTACTGTATTCCAGCTAACTGCCCGAAAGTGGCCGTGTCTAAAGATGGGAATACTGTTTATTTCATTCAAGAAGACTGTACAAAGGTTTACACATGGAGCTGTTCTGAAGGTGAACCAGAGTTTAAAAATATTAGTGAATCTGCACTAAATTTGAATCTGTGCTTCCAAATTTCTTAGAATTGATTTGTTAGCTTGATAGGTGGTCAGACATTCTATTAGACATTTTATCGTGCACCATTCAAATGTTTACTAGTTACAGTGTTTCATCAAAGCAGAGCCAATTTATGTGCCGCACTACGAGGCACATATTAGATCCACTATAATAAGACATTATATTATTGACACTATTATAAGATAGATCACCAGGGCGAGGGTTTATATATTAGAAGTTGCTTCTGTACAAAGAAGATGCAAGCTCACATCTATCCATTCATTATTTTCTGCTTAATCCTTTGCTAGGGTCACAAGGGGTTCCCCATGCCCATCCAGGGGAGGCCATTTGGGAATGGGCAGATACACCCAGGACGGGGTGCCAATCAATCACTGGGCACACACACACACACACACACTAGATAGAGACAATATAAAGTAACCGATTTCCCTTGAATCCATATTTTTGAACTGTGTTGGAAATGTTTTAAACCCATGTGGACACGGAGGAAAATTAAAAATTGGCACATAGGATGTTTCAATATTCCACATACAGTTACACTAAATTAATGGAAGTCAGCATAACTTCAGAATTTTTTACTGATTGAAGTTCATACGGTTCTTTTTTTAAGGCATGTTGTCCGATACAATGGATGTCTGTTCTGAGGTGTGCTGTATGGAACTCGCTCAGCAGAAACGATTGCTTTTCTGTGGCCTTCGCACAGGAACTGTGCTTATCTACCCTCTAGAATTAGTTCAGGAGACCTTATGCCTGCCTCCACCAGAGAACCTGCCTGCTGTTCGCAGCATGGCCATCAGTCCCAGGGAAGATCGGATAGCTGTGGCCTACGAAGACACAGTGAGCTTGTTCGAGATCACTTCAAGAGACAGTTTTCCATGTGTGGATGGTCCCTTTCATAGTTACTCGCTGTCCCTCCTCCACTCACCTGTGTCAGCCATGGCCTTACTGCCCGACTGCAGGCTGTTCTATGGCACAGTTGGTGGCGAAGTGGCAATCTATGATTTTAAAAGTGCCACAGCAGCAGAACTGGATCACCATGGCTCGGCCATCACCTGCATTGTTCTCAGCAACTGGGATAAACATGCACTGGTCGGATCTGAAAACTGTGTTCAGAAGCTTTGGAGTTTCACACCCGTGACACTGAACCACACCATGGAATACAAGGTCATACTTTCACCACGGTGTTCGTATTGTATTATTATTATACATAGCTGTATTATACGACACTGCCATTTGTTACTAATTAAAAGACAGCATTTTTGACATATAGGAGTATAGGAGGATTATAGTAGTAATATATATAGTAGAGGAGGATTATTTCTTGGACAATTGCTTTGAAACTTAGTCATAAAGGACAAAAATAAATGAAATGAGAATTATGTTGCAAACCTCACAACCGTACACACATACACACAAATAACATTTTTAAATCTATAGTATCATTCTGAGAGTTCTGTAGCAGTAGAGCTATTAGAGGCTGTTTGTAAATACTTCTGGTAAATTGTATCTGAACCAGTGGCTACATTTCTCAAAACATTACAGTTATTGTAGTGGATGATCTTATGAGGAACTCATTCCTCAAATGGGATAATATCCGAGTAGAAACAAGCAAATATATTTTCATAAAATCTAAAATATGTCTTTGTATTTACTACACAGGGGTTCTACTTTGAGGGGGTTCTTTGTGCAGCCTTCTCTGTAAATGATAAGTATATCTTTACTGGTTCTCGAGACAAGACAATCAAAGTCTGGGATGTTTCTACAGGTCAGTACTGTAAATTTCTACACTCATCATCACTGTGAATTGTAATACAGAATAGGAAAATTAATAGAGATGTGTTAAATGTAAAGATGAAAAAAAAAGAAATCTATTAGTTCTGCTCATGAAAAATTATATGTAGTTTTGTTCAGTAGGGCAGTTAGTGAGTGTTTTGCAGGTCGGAGGGACTTTACTCATTAAATTGACAAAAAAAAACTTAGTGTACAAAATAAAAAAAATGAAAAAAATTATTATTGGTTTAAATGAATTTTAACATATCACTAATTTTCTTTCACAGGATCACTACTTCATATACAATACATCTATGCTGCGGTCATCAAAATCACCCCCTTTAAGGATGGCTTTGTGGCTGTCTCCCAGCTGGGGTCCTTTATTAAAGAGAGCTTTCACTGTCCGAACACAATACGACCAGGATACAACCCTCTTCGAAACTTCAGTGCTCACTACCGAGTTACATCACGGGAGAAAAGTCTGGACCCTCCACATTCTGTCCTTAGGGGAATCAACGATTATAATCCAGCCCAGTTTAACTTTATCGACATCATGAAGTCTAAACAATCCAATTCATGCGTGCTCCTGTGAGATACCTCGATCTATGCGCTAAAAACAGAATTCGTTCTTGTAGACTGTAAGTTTTAGTTGTAATTATAATATAATATTATTTATTTTCATCTCAATTTCACATTACAAAAAACTATAATTTTCCTGTTATTTGACATTTTGATCAGTAGATTAAATTCACATTGTTTGATTTTTTATAAAATCACAGCTTTATATTATTTAAATGACCCAAAAATTACACAAAAATGATCCACAGAGTACAGTTTTAAGAAAGGAGAAAAACACATTTCTCTACATAGAATCTCACAAGAGCGATGTGTTTATTTAACAGTGGTAGTAAAATGAGAGCATAAATTACAGTCCAATTTATAAAAACAATGTGGGATGGTGTTTGTAATTACCTTTCTCAATACTGAAAACACCTCTTGAAAACACCTCTTGTCCTGCTGCTCGTTTTGTCTCTTGGTTGAAATTTGCGTATTTGATCAAGCTGAACACACGCAAATGAAATCATTAAAATCTGAAAGAAAACAGAACTGTAAATAAACACTTAACACCCAAATTCAAAGCAGGAGCAACATGACTGGCATTTGATTTTATTGCATTTGATAGCATGTTATTTCTAGTTAACAGTAACAGAAACGGAATCATTTAATATGGGTCAAAGAATGAAATGCTGTGAAACAGTACTGTATGTGTGTATGTAGAAAATGTAAATGTAATATGGAAAATATGTCTGTATGCAGGATTATTGTTCTATTTTAACATTTTAACTGTAATGCATTATGTAATTAGTTGTCAAATCTATTCTTAAAAATGACTTGGTGAAAATAAATTTCTTATGTAAAAAATACCTAGGCTTTAGTGAACAATAAAGACTTACAAAGTTAATTTTGTGTTTTTATTATAAATAAAATGTTTTTTGTAATCTTTACTGTAAGATCAGTTTTCATTCTGCTGCTGTTTACTGCACTGAAATGTGTGCAGGCCTCTACAGGTTTTACCTTATTCATCAAATCAAAATTGTGATGTGGTGCTTCATCAGAATTCCTGAGATATGAAAAATGCTCCAGAACAAAATAATAGTAAAGGGATGTAGATTTAATGGAGGAAGGCATGTTGCTAACAAATACATTTGGGCAAGAAATGATACAGACTAAATTTATAGTTTGTTATATCCATTAAAAAACTTAACTGTTAGAAAACCCAGTACTAATATTTATCTAACCAGTTGTGTAAATGAATCAGTTTTCAATAAGGTTGCAAAGTGGTATATAATTATCGATCATTTTTAAAAATTATTATTATTCTAATCAATGTCAGTTGTTTTTGACACACAGTTTGTTGGATGTCGTGCCCTGGATCACTGTGGAAAACTTTTGCCCCAGACATAAAGACAGTTGGGTCTCACCTCCAGACCAAGTAAGCCGATGCTGATGCCTCCAATGAGCTGAAGGTTCTGTTTCCCCCATACAACGATTTTGTTCAAACAGCCAACGACATAAATGCGGCTACTGAGCGTTGGTTCGTTCTTCTGAGTTCTGTAGCCACACATGGAATTAAAAACAGTCTGAAATAAAAAAAAACAAAAGAGCATTGCTCTATATCTGAAACATACCAGAAATTTACACTGCTGATGAGTTAATATTCTTAATTCATTTAACCTTTATTTTAAGTCTCACCTCATTTGGATGCCGCACACAGCAGGAAAATGGGACGCCACAAGCCTCTAAACTGGGATTATTATTTGAGCAGTTGAAATATGGGTTCTGAGACCAGTCCTTAAAATCATCTACCCCACAACAGCAGAACTGCAGTGTTACAACGAAAAGATTTACCACTAGCATCACCATCACCACAAGATTAAAATAAATATACAGGATGGAGTAATTGTACTTCATGAAACTTTATTATTTCAGATAAACAATATGTTCCCACCTTTTTCTGTACAAAGTCAATAACATTTTCTAAATCCATGTCCTCTCGATAAAGCACAATAGCTTTTTTCATTAGTGATTCTGCTCTCTCTAAAACCTAGTGGAGCATTAGAATCAATTATTTAGCTGAATATTAATACTTGATATAGATCAATAAAACAGATGGTTGATTTTGTACCATGTCTGAGAAGATAAATCCCAGTGAAGCAGCGGCAATTTGTAGCAACAGGATGACCAGTAAAATTCCTAAAAACTATAAAGAAATAAAAATGTAATTAATTGTTTGATAGGTTTTATGATAAAGTAGATCAAATTTAAATTAGCCAAATTAACCTTAAACTAGCCTTAAACTTCAAAATATTTTGTACCGTTGCAGTTTTTGTTCATGTATTATTATTATTATTATTATTATTATTATTATTATTATTATTATTATTTTCATCTCATCTAATATCATTATCTTTCAATTCATTATGGGGTGGAGGGGTTGGGCACAGGACAGATACACCCAGAACAGGGCGTTAATCCACCCCTGAGCGCACACACTCACACACACACACACACTCACTTACACACACACTCTAAATAGGGCAATTTAGGAGCAGCCAATTCACCTTGAATCCATGATTCTGGACAGTGTGAGGAAACCCGAGAACCTGGAGAGAACCCACACTGACATGGGGAGAAGGTGGAAATTCCACCCAGATCGGGATTCAAACTTGGATCTCCAGTGCTGAAAGGCGGACATGCCACAGTTACACAAATGTTCTCTAATCATCAAGACCACCCCCCTCCAGAGGTACTATGCACTATTTAAGTGCTGAATCAACCTGCAGTGATAGCGACATATTCATACTGTATAGAACATTCATTCATTTTGGGGGGGGGGGGGGGGGGGGGGGGGGGGGGGGGGGGGGGGGGGGGGGGGGGGGGGGGGGGGGGGGGGGGGGGGGGGGGGGGGGGGGGGGGGGGGGGGGGGAGATAGACCCAGGACAGGGCGCCAATCCATCGCTGGGCACACACTCACTCACACAGACACACTCTATATGGGGCAATTTCGAGAATTCAATTAACTTGATCCATGTTTTTGGACTGTGGGAGGAAACCGGAGAACCCGGAGGAAACCCACGCAGACACGGGGAGAACATGGAAACTCCACCCAGATGGGGATTCGAACCGGGAATCCCTAGCGCTGAGAGGCGAATGTGCTAACCACTTTACCACTGTATAGAACATAGGACTAAAATCTATAACTGAAAAATAATTGAGATAATAAGCTGTATGTCATTCTATTGCTGTCTTAATGTATATTTAAAGTTAATTCATTTTCGATACTTATGTCATGTATTGCTTTGGTACCATTTTCAGCAGAATTGGAGAATCCCGCAAAGCTCCGAAACATCCAAGAAATGTTAGCAGGAACATAAGGGATCCCACTGTGAGCAACAAGAGTGCAGGATCTGTTGCTAAAGTATCAACCACATCTGTTAATCACAAGCAGATCAGTGTTAAGTTCATCTGTAACATGCTCAAACACTATGCAGGAGCAGATCACAAAAAGCATGATGGATGATGTTTACCACTCTCTTTCGCCAGTTTAGCGTAGATGCCGACAGCAATCAGAACCCCACTGGCCACCTTTGTGAAAAAATTATAAAAACACTTTAATCCTAGAGTCAAGCCTCTCAGTCAGAATGCAGAAACTTATCAATATCATGATGTTAAGTTCTATGTAATTTCTACTTTTCCAGAAATGTGATGTGACTCACCCACAATATGTAGCAGCAAACAAACAGAGTGTATTTAATTCCGTTGTAGGCACACATTACTGATCTTCCACTAAGAGAAATAAAAATGAAAATGAAGAAACACACATACAACCTGACAGTTACTTGAGCTGCCTGTTTTTCACTCTACAAACGTGTAGCAGCTTGTTCACAAAGAATTCCAACACTCAGTTTCAGTGGTAATATGATGAATCTTAAAAAACAAAACTCAGAGGGGAGGGGGAATGCCCATCCACAGGAGAATGTTGAGCAGCTACACCCAGCACAGGCTTCCAATCCATCGCTGGGCAGACAGTCACACAGACACTATATAGAGACCATTTTGATAGGGGCATTGATATTAAAGGTGAATTGACTGTGAGAGCAAACTGCAGAAGCCAAAGCAAACACACGCGGACATGAGGGGTTTATATTATATAACATGTAAACTGCAGCTGAAACCTGGACCCCAGCGCTGAGAGGCGGACGTGCTAACCATCGTGTCAACCATCGTGTCATCGTGATAAGTCAGTTTGTGTTCATTCAAATGAGTTTACCGTATTATTAAGCTCTGTGGTCAAACTTGTAAATAAATAAATAAATAAATCCGAATCGTTCAAAAGCAAAGCAAAAGCGATTTAAGAAAACAACGTTATACCACACTCTGTCGCACCAATCTGGGTTTACAGACAAGTATCTATATGCTCTCTTTCGCCCCCTTGTGGACAAAGATTCTGAGAACTCTTAAATGAAACATCCATTCTGAATAAAAACATGATTATATCTAAATGTGTAAAATCTATTACACATTTATTTGTTAATTTAGCTAATTAAAACTATAGATTACCTAATAAAACTTCCGTGTTTAATGAGGCACTGGATTGCGCTGCAAAGCTCAGTGTTACACAAAGCTCTGAATCCCTTCTGAAATGTAATTTTATTTTAAGCATAAAGACACGTGTCTTAATATAATTTAAAATTGGTTTTGTACAAAGTCTTTTGAAAATATGTACAATACAATACTTATAAATAGTTATTTTTATATTAGTAGTTATAGTGATAGGTTGCATCACGAAACTATTTAAATCTTGATGCGGAATTTTGGTAGGGAATCTGGCAACCCGCGTCGCGTTAAGCGGATTGAACGCGCGATGCAGGCGGATTCAGATCCTCATGTTCTGCATTAAAAACTTCATGAACGTAATTTAACTAAAAGCTCTTCAGGATCTACCTTCAGGATGTTCTCTATATTCACCAAGATAAGAGACAGAATAGATGCGTTCCTAAACGAGAAAAACTTTGTCACCGATTGTTTAAATAAAATTGAAGAGAAAACGGGGATTAAGAAGAATTATCTTGTGATAGGTGAGTTTTAATGTTTTTAAAAGTTGTAAATAGAACCTCTAAAATGTTCAGGTCAGTCGTTAATCCTGACAAACCAATTTTATAGAACTATGGCACTATGAAAGCATCTTAAATAAGGACTCTTAAAATGAATAAGAACCCCTGCAACCTTTTTAAACATTATTGCTGCAGCAGCGACCTCTGCTGTTCTATTATAGTATTGTATTAATAGTAATGTCACCATCCTACCATATTGATGGTTTTAATTTGTCATGTCCACAGGTGCAGCTTCTGCAGCTGGATTATATTTACTGTTTGGATATGGAGCCTCTTTGCTCTGCAACCTGATTGGCTTTGTTTATCCAGCATACTATTCGTAAGTAATAGAATAAGAACAGATTTACTTGTAGAAGTCTCTTTTTAATGATAATAAGGTAGTTCATGTTTAAATTTTAAATCAAGCCTAAACAAAAAAACAAAGCCTTAACATGCGATAATTACAGACGTGTACCGTCACACCACTATCAGTAAACATCAGTAATTTGTATCAGCAGCTAATCTAGAGGAGTATTTAGGATCTCAAACTCAAAGTAATTATTGGATATAAGTTTAAAGATTTGTGGTTCAAACCCTAAGTCCATCGAAATTTAGTAGTGTGGGCCTTTAAGCATAGCTTTCAGCCTTCATTGCTGAACAATGCTTCCCTGACCTCAACCATCGGGTTGGGATATTTGAACTTTGCTTTGGATAAAAATTCATTAATTCATTCATTATCTCCCGCTTATCCTCTATTAGGGTCGCGGTGGGGTTCCCCATGCCCTTCCAGGGGAGAACATCTCGGGCGCTGGGCAGATAGACCCAGGACAGGGCGCCAATCCATCGCTGGGCACACACTTACTCACACAGACACACTCTAAACGGGGCAATTTTGAGAATTCAATTAACTTGATCCATGTTTTTGGACTGTGGGAGGAAACCGGAGAACCCGGAGGAAACCCATGCAGACACGGGGAGAACATGGAAACTCCACCCAGATGGGGATTCGAACCGGGAATCCCTAGCGCTGAGAGGCGAACGTGCTTACCACTAAGCCACCGTGCCGCCGATTTGGATAAAAATAATCTGCACAATGACAATGCTATTTTGGTATTTTGAAGTCTTTAAAAACTTTTTTCAAAAGTATTTGTGGTCAAACAGGCTGAGGGCTTGGATTGTAGTCTCAATTCTACCTCATCTCATTGTTTGTTAGGATTGAGATCAGGAATCTGTGCAAGCCAACCAAGTTCTGAATTAAAATACTCAACCAACCTTGCCTTTATTTACTTCGATTTGTGTACACTGAGGTACAGTCGTGCTGGAACAGAACACAGTTTTCTCCTAACATCTGTCTAATTGCATGTTAAGTGGCTAAGTTATAGACTTTATAAAGCTGTGACGATGGTGAACTCTGCTGACTAAATGAAACGCCTGCGGTGTGACTCACTACATTTGTCTGTTATAGTCAAGTGTATAACAGACAATCCAGCAACATAGGAGGCAGGGCATTATTCTGGATTTGTGTTCAATTGTCTACACTTGAGCAACTAATATTACCTGTTCATTACAGATACCCTAAACAACCGATTTGATAATCGGTTTAATTAATAATCAGTTGATCCCCATACTGTATATGACTTTTCTGTGTTGAATACTTAATTTTATTAAAATTAAACAACAAAACTGAAGTCATTCACTATCTGCTTTATTTTATCTTAATCTGTTTCTAGTATAAAAGCCATCGAGAGTCCAAACAAAGATGACGACACACAGTGGCTTACGTATTGGGTGGTGTACAGCTTCTTTGGTGTGGGTGAATTCTTCTCAGACATCTTTCTATCCTGGTTCCCTTTTTACTATGTGTGCAAGGTAGATCTACTTTATGTAACCATAAAGTTTTTTTCATTTAATCAAAATTTATTTCCTAATTAAGCTTTTTGGATGTGAAACTAAGGTCTATTGCTTTGTGTGTATTCTACTGACCCCCTTGGCTTGTAGTGCCTGTTCTTATTGTGGTGCATGGCTCCAATGTCTTGGAACGGGTCTCAGGTGCTGTACAGGCGGGTGGTTCGCCCTTTATTTCTGAAGCATGAAACCTCTGTAGACAACATGGTTTGTGATTTAAGTGGCAAGGCCATGACAGCTGCAGAAACGGCCACCAGAGAGGGTATGATCTTATTTTTAATAATTAAAAAATGTTTTTGTAATGTTCACAATCAATTTTAGGAATACTGGTCCTTAATCAGGTTATTATTCCTTTGTCGACCTCATTGCCAACTCAGGCAACATTCACATACAGAATTCAATCACCTGCTGTAGCAACTCAGCTGCTTTATTTAACATCTGTAAAATCTAAGACAGTAGCTCATCTGTTGCTCTATAGTTTAACATCTCATTCTTCAAAAGGTGTCTTTAGTATTCTGCATGCAAAATAATGGCAGCTAGACAGTTTGGTTTGTAAAATAATTTAGTCTAGCAAATGTGTTGAAAAAGTCCAGCAGCACTGCTGATCTACATATATCAGTGTACTACATTGCTGAAAAACATCCACCATCCAACTAGTTCTTGCTCTGTGGTGGTACTGATTGCTAGATCCTTACTGCTATTGTAGGGTTTTGATTTTTTTACCTCTGTCAGTTCTTCAGACTCTGGTGAGAAACAGGACAATTCATACCGAACCAGGAGTCCGAGAGCTTCCCAGCACGCATCTTGTATGTAACAGCTTTATTCTTACAACCTGGTTCTTTACTCTGTAACAATTTAATTTTATTAAAACAGTTTATTTATATCAGGAATATCATGGAGACTTTTATTTTTATCTCTTACCCATTTATTTCTAACTAACAAACTCATCATCAGAATGAACCCAGTGTGGACTGAACTGTAGGTATCTGATTACTCAAACTCAGATATTTTTCTCTGTGCTAAAAACATGTTGTCTAATACTTTTGTTTTTAATGATCTTCTTTTCAGCCATTTGAGCTGTTTTAATCTCTCAGCACAAGGCAACATGACCTTAAAAGGACCTAATGGAAAAACAGAAAACAAAACTGATTCATTTTGAGTTTGCACAAGTATTCTTAGCCTGACATATTAACATTAGCTGCGATATAGTTAAATTATTAAACTGTCAAGATTTGTTTTATATTTCCACAAAATGCAGTAGCGAGGTTTATAAGAGGACTAAGTAGAACTTTATTGTTTGTCCCTGTGTTTCTATTAAATAAAAATGAATTAATGTGTGTAAAAGAATGAATTCTCAGTTTGTTGTAATTCTAAAAAAGTATTTTATTATTGTTTGCTTATTCATTGTTTATATGTTTATATGGGTGATTTGTATATTTTAGAATTACCTTTTTAGTGTAGTCATTTTTTTGTTTTATGACACTGCTGCATTAAATAAATGCCTAATATTTATTCTCATTAGAAAAACTACAACAGTTACTGTGTACTCACTGCAGTAATAACTGATGTCTGGATTTTATTTAAATATTTTATATAGATGAATTAATTTCACAGAATAAAATTAAGCTTTGTTTGGAATGCTTCACTTATTTTCTTTTTTCACTCCTCACTACAAAACATTTACTACATGGAGAACTGATTAGTGAACAAGCTTCCTACAGGAATTAAACACTACATTGAACACATTAAATCACAAAACAATAATTTATGTAAATGTTTTCTTTTAACCATTTTTTTAAGTTGTTTCTCATGCCACATTGCATCATACTTTGTAATGTTTATATGAAATTAAGGTGCATTGTGGGACTCACTTTTACTGTAAAGTGTGCTCTCTTCACTTTGACATTGTCCCTCTCGCAGTTTCATTTTACAAAGCATATGCTGTCCTCTTAATTCCACCTACAGACAAGTGACCTTTTGCTGCTGGTTCAAGTTTCTTGGTCTGGCAGGTGTCTTTCTACTCATGGTTCAAGCCCCTCCCACTGGCAGGTGACCTTTTACTGCTGGTTCAATTTTCTTGATTGAGCAGATGTCTTTTCACTGGTGGTTCAAGCTCCTCCTACTGGCAGGTCTTTTTTTTTTTTTTAACCTGGTGGCTGAATCCCCTTCTACTTCCATGTTGTTGTCAAATGCCCGGTTTTTAACAGCACTATGCTGTTAAAGTCCAGGTAATTTTGTTATTGAATTAAGAGTTTAATGCTGGAACTGGCCACTTTTCTCAAACAGGAATACATTTAAACTAAAGTCATAAAGGTGGAGTCAGATACATGCTTACACAAGTAACAGGTCTCCAATTCACATTCCAGCATGTCTGCATCACAGGAGGAACCCACACAAGCATGAGGCAAACCACACAGAAGGGACTTTTGTCTACTCCTTCCAGAGAATAAACCCCTTACTGTGAGCCAAGAGCACCAAGCACAGTTCCACTGTAGATGTAGCCATCTTACTTGATTATGAAAGTTATTTCCGGATCTATCATCACTTCACTGTAACTGTTTTTAGAATTCCATCAAGCAATAAAGTAGTCTGTAGTCATGTGGTGTTGCTAGCCATACCTCACCGTAATAAATTCTGCTTACTGAAGCAGTCAAACTTCAGAAGAAATAAGTTTTAGACAGAAACGGAGTAAACAAATGTTTAATGAAAAATGTAGGAAAGTACACTCTCCATACTGAGGAATGTTTAACATTGTGATTGGAAATACTTCAATACTACTGTTTTATAATTAGTCCAAGTATTTTGCATGCTCATGATCTATAACTGTAATCAAAATATACATTCGCTTTTACATATAAAACATTGTTTTAGATTGTTGTGGTATAAAAATAGTATTTACACCTCATCTTTCTATTTTAGGGAAAAGTAAGAAATTATTGCAGGATTGTGGTTGCAGATCAGTAAAACCCACAGCCATGTGACATCATGATGGTCTTTTACAGCACAGCACAAAACTTGTACTGAGGGAGGTTTTGATTAAAAGTGCAGAGAACTTCTCTCTGAAACAAGCCAGCCAATTCCTTTAGGAATTTCATGACCTTGGTCCCACATATGGACAAAAGTCAGTCGGCATCAAGTTTGAGGCCTCGGAGTCTAAATAATACAAGTAAATTTATACAGGTAACAAAATCTAAATATCTGATTCACCTCAAAAGACATCGAATTCGAAAATAGTGATGAATAGTGGATAAAATACACAGCTAGATTATAAATCTCTAGAAAAATGATTTAAAATAAACAAAAACAAAACTGATCTGGTCTCTCTTACTTTCCCAAAAGGGGGGGGGGGGGGGGGGGGGGGGGGGGGGGGGGGGGGGGGGGGGGGGGGGGGGGGGGGGGGGGGGGGGGGGGGGGGGGGGGGGGGGGGGGGGGGGGGGGAAAAAAAAAAAAAAAAAAAAAAAAAAAAAAAAAAAAAAAAAAAAAAAAAAAAAAAAAAAAAAAAAAAAAAAAAAAAAAAAAAAAAAAAAAAAAAAAAAAAAAAAAAAAAAAAAAAAAAAAAAAAAACGTTCAATACATCAAAAATATCGGGTTTAACATCAGATAGCTATAAACAGATCTCATACATGAAGGCAATACTTAAAGTCTATAAAGATTACATAGGCACAGCAGAAAGAAAGACACTGACCAGGTGCCAACATGCAATGGCGCACGGTATCAAAACATATTTTGATTTGTACACAAATTATTGCATTAAATTAAAATAAAAAAGGAATGTAAACAGTCTAAACCTATAGGTACAGTATATGTGATAAGACTCAACCTCATCAGGAATGTGGAAAGCAAAAGGAACTGGCCTGAACCTTCAGGTAAGTCACCACCATCATCAAAAGCCCCCTTACAGTTTCAACAAGACAAAGTCCTCAGACTGTAAATGTGTTTTAGAAACACCAGCGTGACACTGTACCCCACACATCGCTAGAGGATCTCAGTGAGCTGCACAGTCTGATAAGGTAAGGCACAGAATGTACTTCTGGAAAAGCAGTGCGGTAATGGTCAAGGCTAAAGGTCCATCAATGAAAACAAAAAAAAGTGTTGTAACACAAGTCAAAATGCTGGAATGATAAAGACTGTAAAGACGTAAAAAATGTATACATGAACCACTAAATATTTTTGAAATACGATAGTGGAATGGTGGAAGTGATGTGGCCAAGGCCTCAGAAATCCTCTCTAGCTCTTCACTGTTTACTTTATGCAGCTGGCTATTCCAAGCGTAATCAGACTTCTTTAGATAGTGGATTTGGAGAAGGACACTCTAAGGTGGTGGTTCTCACCAAGGTCATGGTTGTGGAACTCGATGAGGGACTCAATGGCTTCCTCCACAGAGCCCATTTGAATCAGAGCCATCTTGCGATCTTTCCTGAAAATATCAAAGTGTGTAAAGTGAGTT
Organism: Corydoras maculifer; assembly: GCA_019802435.1. NCBI lineage: Eukaryota > Metazoa > Chordata > Actinopteri > Siluriformes > Callichthyidae > Corydoras > Corydoras maculifer. The sequence continues at coordinate 4,162,901 of JAFMOD010000319.1, read as the reverse complement.
AAGACAACAAACCACAAACAAATACTTATCTGAGAATTAGGGGTGTTGATGGCAGCATGTGGTAAAAAGTAAACAAATCTGTGACCGTTCGTTTAATTGAAGAGGCATTAGACGTATTAGAGAAATAAGACTAACGGGAAATACATTCTGCACCCTTCTAGTTGATACATCGTGAAGGCCGCCGAAGATACATAACAACCCTTAATTAAATTAGTGATTCATATCCGTCTTGGAGAGTACAGATCAAAAAACAGACATTTCCACTACAATCTACATAAAGATTGGTATAAAGTCGATATAGAGCATCAGCAACTCACTGAAAGAACTTGAAATTTTTCACAATGCCCCCAGAGCTGGTGAAGAGCAATCTGAGGTCATCTTCAACCACTGAGGGTCTGGAAGGAAAGTAAAAGGTTTAAAATTAAGCATGTGATTAAATGTTTTATTTGCCCAAAATGCAGAGGCAGAAGAAGAAAAGCTACTCACGGAATGTTGGAGAGGTGAAGTGTTGAGGAGGGAGGAAAGATGTTGGAGTAGTTTTTGGAGCCAGGCTTCTTAAAACGGTGTAAAGGAGAGTTACTGTAATCTTTTGTAAGGCCCTGGTCCTCGTGACCCTCACGTGGCAGCTGAACTGTGGTGTGTTTTGATAGTGTGACGCGCAGTGGTCTCCCATACAACTTCTGTCCATTCAAATGGCTCATGGCTAAGCATTAACACACGGGAGAAAAATAAAATGTAAGTTTACATGGCATGATATATTTTATTAAAATATCACTGAAGTGCAGGAGATTTTATTTACCTAACTGAGCCTGAGTGCCATCCGACATTTGGATGAGGGCATTCTCTTTTTTGTTGAACATAATTTTCACCCTTATCACATCACCATAGACACCTGGAGGAGAGTAAAGACAAATTCAGTAAAGAAGATTTTAGAGGACTTATGAGAGCAACTTGAACCTAACAAATAGCTTACAGTTACAATCAAAGACTCCAGAGAACGGTGTTATCTTTAATGTGAAGCACAACAATAAATAGAACTTTTCCCAGTGAACTTATAATGGATTCCGAATGATTGAGTGTGAAACACTTGTCGGGGTGAATTTGTAATGCAAGAAGTAAGATATAATGGAGAGTAATGGACGTCCGTTTCATGTGAATTAAGGAAGTGGCCAATAAGACTGTAAAAACGTCAGAACTTTGGTATTTCTTAAACCCAATTTACCTTCAATTTGGGTCCAATTTTTTTTTCTTTGTACAAAAAAAAAAAAGTTCGACAGCCTGCGAATCTCAGCACAGACCTGAACAAATTTTCTTAATAACTATAACTAAATACATTGCAAATGACTGTTTTTGCGGTTACGGTCTTACCTTTCTCTTCATTCTGTCTGGTGTGCAGCAGCCTACTCACTCAGTGCATGTTCTTCGATTAAGGAACTTATTCTCTATAAACATTAGCAATCTGCTCTCTTTTATTAATCGAATAACATGGACTGTGGATGTTGGCTGTTGTATTATAACTTAACACTGGACTGGTTTGGATATTTTTAATCTGCCAAACTCATCATGTTTTCCTGAAATTCCAGCACTCAATATCCTGGACAAGTTACCAGTCAATCACAGAACAAATGGGTTGACAGCCAGGGACATTTTAGTGTTTTCACTTTATAGACTAAAACTTTTTGAACTGTTAAACTTAATCTACATAGGCATTTGAACAAGAAAGGACCTTGTCAATCCATCTCAAAATTAAAATTCAAGACTTAAGACATTTTTGTCTCTAGTTTAAACATAGAACCAAAAATTAGAAAAGGTGTGACGGGGTAATTAAAAAAAAAAAAAAAGTTACCCTTTTAAATACTAAATAGATATACGGGAGTCTTGACTATAAACGAAAAGTTCAAAGTTTCCCTTAAAAAGCATGCAAAAACAAAATCAATATCATGCATCTCAAAACTTGTGTATATTCTACTAAAGCACAAAAAGATGCAGCACTTTCTTAAAAATCTTTGTGTTTTTTTAATTCGTCATTTCAGAGTGCTACAACTTTTTGGATTGTATTCATCTCGGCACACAAACTGCAGAAATCAAAGAAGCACTCATGTTTTAGGAACAAACTTCATTTTAGGCAAGGAATTGAAAGAGAACAGAACAAACAAGTGATAACAAAAGATGCTAAGGATAACATACCGAAAAGAATAAAGAGGCATTGGGGCGTAACTCTCTTTAGAGGACAGCAGAGGAAGGCAGCGGAGGGAAGAAGGGACAGGTAAAGATCGGAGGCAGAATGGAGGTTCAACATATCCACAGCGAGGAGGCAGTTCCACGGGAAATGGCGAAAAACGGTGGTTGGATCATGAAGATGGTTAATGGATTGGGAGCAGAAATAGGAGGGGAGGGGTGGACATGAAGGTGTGAGGAATGAATGGTGAAGAGTGTGTGTATATGCAGGTGTGTGCATGTATGTGTGGAATAGAGGTAATATATATTGTGCGTGCAGCCATTTGGCAGCGACATGGTTGCATAAATTATAAGGGGGGGAAAAAACAAGAACGGGGTGAGGGGGGGAGGGAGAGAAAAAGGAGGTAAAAAAAAAACAAGGTCAGTATACATTCAGAAATACAATAGTGGTCAAGTTAAACTTAAAAAGAAACAAATTCAACAGAAGAAAGGGCAGTTTTTTTGTTGCAAAACTCAAATAAAGCAATTAGTTCTTTAAGACAACAAAAGTACCTTTTAAAAGAATATTTAAGCCAATTCACAAGTTCACTCTTTGTAAACCACCATGTAAAAAGAAAGAGGTCCAACATTAACAAGTCTTTAATAAATTAAATATACATATTAGACTGCAAATTATATATGAAATGCTAAATCTTAATTATTTTAAGATTTTTTATTATTTGTTTTATTTAAATATAAAACTAACAGTTTTTTTTTCCTATTTAAATCCAAATTCCAGTATATTATTGGAGGCTGTTTTTTTGCAGATTAGCAGCAGAATGACCAAGTGACTGCTTAGGTACTGCACATGACATTAGAGCACTGAATATTTTACCCCCCCCCCCTTTTCAAAGCCATTAAATATTGCAAAAAATAACATTAAAGTTGCAATGCATTTGTTAGCAAAAGCCTAAATTAAGTGACTTTTTTGTTTTAATACTAACTCATTTTAAATATCAAGTCACTTTTTCAAAGTGAACTTGTGTAAATAGGCATGAATAGTCTGTTAAAATAGGTCAGCTGGAAGTATAAGCTCAAACTTCTAAATGCTGGGAAAAGAAATAATAAAACTGAAAAATGTGATTATGAGGCAAAAGACTGTAACTTACTTAGGAATATTTAAAATTAAACTACATTTTATATAAAAGAGGCAGTAGTAGAACTCAATTCATTTTGTATATTACAGAACCAGCCTGTTGTATCTAATAAATAACTGTGCAATAAAATGGGACTTCACAGACACAGAGTTTAATACATCAAATTTTCTCCTAATGTCTATGCACTTCACTAAGAGGAAGACTATAATATTACTAACCTCAGGGTTCAGGTTGCTGACAAGCATGACACAGTGCCCAGGGGAAAGAGTGGGAAATGCCAGTCGGCCTGCCGCTGCTGCAGCTGCCGCCGCCGCACTGGGAATGGCCAGTGAGGCCAGAGCTCCTGGAACACCAGGCATTGCCAGGCCTGAGAAAATTAAACAGCATGTTATGTTTAAATAGGTCGGTCCTTATTGAATGAACCCTGGTGCTGCATTACTGTAATACCAACAAACCTGCAGCTTGCTGAATGGCAAAAGCAGGGGGGAAGGCATGGGCAGCGGTGTACGGAGAGGCTGAAATAATCCCAGGTGTAGCTGCAAAGTAAGACTTTATATTTACTAAGAGAACATACAATAACATGTATTGCTGCAAAACTGACCTGCAGTGATGTTGAACACATGCACAAGTCTTACCAAATGCTGCCGTCGCCATGGCATGGTGGTCCAGTGTGGGCTGACTGTCCCCTGTGGGCAGGTCAGGACGTGTATAGTCCCGACTTTTGTCATTATTGTACTTGACATTTAAGCTTGTGAGTTTGGAAAAGCTTATACGAAGTGTGCAGCATGCATTGTAGATGTTCTGTCCATCCAGGGCCTGAGTAATAAGTACATGTGTACAGTTTAGTAAATTAATCTGGACACTAAAAGGATAGGTTTAAACAAATATCACATCTAAGTGACATAAGCGGACATTTTTTAAAAGATGCAAGCAGGGGTTAAGAAGCCAGACAATACTACTCACAAGCTTTGCATGCTGAGCAGTAAGACCATCTGCAAACTGCAAAAGAGCTTGGAACTGGTTGTTTTTGGTGAAGGTGATCACTTTGAGCACAGTGCCAAACTTAGAAAAAATCTGCAAAATTTACACAAAAAACAAATAAAAAGATCAAAAATCTACCATAAGGACTATGCTGCTTAATGATAGAATACAAGAAATAAATTTTACCTGGTGCAGAACATCAAGAGTGACTGGATAGAACAGATTTTCCACGACAACTCTGAGAACAGGACTGGGTCCGCTCGCACCGGCTGCGTCCACACCACCGAGAGCCATGCTGCCTGTCTGGACAGCGTTGACAGCCTGCAGTGCTGCCTGTGCTCTCTGTAATACAAAGAGGATAAGAAAATAAGTGGTTACATATTTTTACCAGTGTGCACATGAAGTAGTATCATAGGTCACAATGAAGCGCCACCTACTCAATGGATGTCCCCTTAATAAACCTGTCCTCCCACAAGGACTTTTTTTTAATTTATTTTTTTAGATTTAATGAACATAATTATGTTCGGTTTTCTTTTCATTTCTGACTGAAAAAAATCACAGGAAGTTTAAAAATAACGAGAAAATTATTTACAAAGAATGTTCATGCGTAAATAACAAAATAGAGATGACCGTTAAATCCATAAAACACAGTCGATCGTATACTGTAAAGACTAATGTTATGAATAAATAAAAGGATAATATGAAAGTTTAAGTAACACTCAAATCAAGAGCTGGCAAAATAACACGGAGGAAGATAAACAACACTGTATGTATTAGGTGATGTCTCTTAATTGTGTTTATAGGAACAGTGTGTATGGGCAACAATCCACAAATGATGCACATGCAAGTAAACACTGCTTATCATCTGGTATCAGCATTTCCATTGCAGCAGAGCAAAAGTAATCACAGCTGCTCTCCAAACAACCATGATTCATACAAACACCTGGCTTGGCACTGGACTGAGGTCTCAGTTTAGCAAAAAAAAAAAAAAAAATGCTTCGGCCAGACTTTAGCATGAAGTGTTTAATTACATGTATTTTTTGCAACATTTTAGCACAAGACACAAATATTTTAATAGATAAATAATACAGAATTGTTTGTATATCATAAAATATATATACTAAAATATTACAGATTTATTATTAGTAGGGCTGCACCTGCACCTTAATTTTCTATCAATATAATTTTTTTCTATGATTAGTTGATTAATCTAAAAACTATTACTTTAATGTGATTGGAATTAAAATAACTTCTCCAAAATAATAAAAAATAATAAATCATTAATGTTAAAACTATTTCTTTAATTAAAACACAGTACTCTTAAGGGCAGCATTAAAACACAAAAATGCTTTAGCATAAATAGCTTTATCAAAGATCAAATCTCAATTATGATTTAATAATTCAAGTACAATATAAAGCACATTAGAATGATAATTGAATATTTTTTAATGAGTCTTAAAATTACTGAAATGTCTCAACACTTCATCAGCTGCAATCATTTTGTTGACGCATCGACACAAGTTATGCAAATCATCGGATTTTCGTAACCGACAATGTCGATATAGTCGATGCATTGCCTCAGCCCCAATAATTAGCATTAATGAAATGTTTTGCCTTTCTGGTCACAGACCCATTTACATTCCACATAGGAAGCACAGTTATTAGATACAACACAGATATTGCTCCTAAAGATAATTATCAAAACAGTTTTAAAATAAAACTTAAGAATAAAGCATACAGAAAACATAACGTTTTTAAGGTATAAAGCAACATTCAATACTTTGAAACTTCCTGTTGCTCAACAGAAAAACAAAAGCATATTGTACATGTGTTAACCATTATGTAGCAACATCTAAGTAGATAAAAGTAAATGACCAGAGAGTAAGGCTTTAATGAGCACATACCACTTGGTTGGGTGAATTGTCGGTTTTCAGCTCCTTGTGGTTTGAGTACTGCATGAAAATAGGATGGTTTCTGATGACTGGTGTGACTGAGGAGTAATAACTGACCATCGTCTGTGCTGCCTCCTCTGTATTCATCTCAAGGAAAGCCTATATAAAAAGAAGAAAACAATAAGCCAAAATTATGAGAAATATTATATGTGCTTTATTTAACTTGGGATGGCTCAGTCAAATTCCCGTCATGTTTTTTCGGTGGGGACTTTGTTATACCCAATATTTGTTCATGCATGATTCCTATTAAAGACTGGCAACATTACCAAAACACTTCCCAGACCAAAACTGATTGACCACTAGAAGAGGCTCCAGAGTACCACACTAAAACGTAACATCTAAAGCTTTATATGGCATTTTATAAATAGATGTGTGCTGGTATGTGGTTTGCAATGGTGGTTAGCTCTTAACCTGTGACGATCTGAAACATGTAAACAAGCCTGAGGATTATTTTTTTTTAAGTATGTTATTTTAGTAGTAGCAAACACGGCACACTAAAAAAACAGCCAAAGAGTCATTTGGTTTATTTACCATACAATATGTTATCGAAATGTGAATACCTGGTTCTTTCCTTTAAGCATGAGCAGATTGGTGACTTTGCCAAAGGGTAGGCCTAGAGAGATGACCTCAGCCTCATTGATGTCACTGGGGAGTTTACGTACATGTATAACTCGGGAAGGAATACCAGGACTTCTGATGTCTCCCTTGAACTTCTTGCTGTCATTGCCATTTGCTGTTATAGAAAGCACATTGTTACAGCCATTTGTTAAGCCACCTTTACATTAAATAAGCAACTCATGTAAAATTATAAATACCGGCTGAACTCATGATATAAGGTCCGTTGGAAACACAAGAGAAAAGTTCGTCAGATCCTCTCTGGAAAAGGAAAAAAAAAAAAAAAGATTTAAGACCGAGCAGACAATGCTCAAAAATCAGCACAGGCATTTTACAGTCCCACTCAGACAGAACTAAACACTGCACAAAGTCAAACAAAAACAATAAGAAACAAAAATGGACATGGTGAAACAATCAGCTTCAGGAAGTGCCAGAGCAGCAACAATCCTTCAAGAAACAGCTCACTGCCAAATAAGGAAAGCCTCAGGCCACAGATTTCTCATTTCGTAAGCAAAAAACCAGGAAGTAGGCATAGCAACAACAATCAGTCTTCCTGTGCAAAAGTCCGTTTATCAAGCAGCAGTCATAAACAATCCCATCGAAACCATGCAGCATTGACAGAAGCAGAGTTTGGGTTTTCAGGCTGGTGGGTACAAGGATCGCTAAAGTTTCTGGGTCAACAGACCAGAGGAATGAGTGGGAGGAATGATGGATCTAGATTAAAGAGGAGAGCCCGCACTCACTGGTACATGTACATTAGTGACTGAGTAAAAAAAAAAAAAAAGCATTCCTTATGGAATAACTAATACACAGTATTCTACAAAAATAGAGTGGGGAATCTTTTATCTCTTTGCATCAGTTACAGAACAGACTACAGGTTTCAGTAAGCCATTCTATGTGCCCAAAGGACTCACTCATCCTATTTCAGCAGCCGACTGGAGCCGGGCAGGCCACATGCATGCCTCCTTCACCACACATTAAAATTCCACTACCACAGGAATCAATAATGAGAACCATATGCAGTTGAGTGGAAAGTGTCATTAAGGTCCTATGACTAAAAAGCCAAACTGAATGCTTGCTGAACAACATTGCTTCACCTCCCTGTTCTGGTTTTCCTCATAAAGCCACTCCCTGCTGTTCTCCAGTTTCAAAAAACAAAGGCGGATCAATGTTGCTTCCCTAAGTCATGCGCTTACATGCAGACAATTAAACTGGAAATGTGTGTAAAGCAGTCTAATCTAACTAAAGCTGTTGCAGGACTTGTAAGGGAACATTTGCAACAATGAGATGAGGCCCTGCTAGAAGTGAATCAAGTTAAAAAGGATTGAAAATGTATGTAACTAGCTCGGGGGCAAGTATTCAGCAAAAATTTAGCCATTATCATGTGTATCTTAATTGTCATTTGCTCACCATAGAGACCATGCTCCTGTCACTACAGGTGACTGAAACCTAACCCACTGCTCTTAGAGCTGAATACACAAGGATGATTGTCTTCTAAGGACCAGGTGTAAGGTTTCGTCTGCCGGTCGAGCTCGTCAAAGATTTACTATCACAAGCACAAAGGGCACGAGGCTCGCTGGTTCACGCCTAAAACACAGCACACCTGGTTTATACAGAAACTAAAAGACGAAGGAGGGGTGCGTACAAACCCAGCCCCCGGTCTGATCCACTAGCCCTTCCCCCACCTTCACTAATCAGCACAAACCCAAAAGCAACATGTGTGGCCATAGGGGAGAAACAAACATATTTGCATACGATGAATAGGCTCTATTCATGGCAACATGTCAACACTCCAAACCTATTTTGAGTGATGCTTTTAAAAAACACACTAGGGCAAAGAATCAGCGGGTGCAATGGTGAGTAAAACAAAATAAAATCTTACATGGTCACAAAAAATACTACCGGACTTTTTCCGAAAACTGTTTAAAAATAAAGATAACTGAACTCTTTCAGCACTCAATATCTAAATATTTGACTTGGTACCATGAATCTAGATGGCTCCAACATGAACACTACAGATGACATTTTATATGCCATTTGGCTGGCTATAATGCCATGGAAAGTGAGATAAGACACGGTCACGTGTTTAAGTAATCCAATAAATCAGCTTTTATCTGCAGCTATCTTCCTTTTGTTGTTTTAAAGTTCTTATAAAAGCTAAGTTATTTGAAGAAAAAAAACCTCCTAATCGAGCTGTGTAATGTTGTAGAACAAGTTGTAATAGTTCATACTACTTGAAACCTACAAGCCTGTCAGCTCAACAGTGCTATGAAAGCCTTCTTTGTCCTGAACTTTACAGGTCCTCCCTGCTAGGCACATACCATAGATGATTATCTTTGATGAAAGACTAAAAGGAATGCACAGTATAGAGCCTGGTCAAGGTTACTTCAAGAAACAATACTTTAAAAAAGTGGTATAAACGCAGACTTCACTATGAAACTGAATTGACAACAGCTCAATTTTACACAGAGTCAAATAAGCCAGGTTGGTTTGAAGGGAGCGGCAAAAAAAATTATACACCAGCTTTTAAAAGACAACAGAAAACAACATGGCGGAGCATAGGTGGTGGTTTATATCCTATATCCTCCACAATTAAAACATGCGAGTCAAACATCTGCAATAAATAACTAGATTGGTGTGTGTGTGTGTGTGTACACACACATATATATATATATATATATATATATATATATATATATTACAAGAGTCGTTATACTAATCACTACAAACATAACACATTACTAATCATTCTTTCATATACAAAAAAAAAAGTCATATTAAGTGCACCAAAGTAAAAATATTTCAAGCACATATGATTATCTGCAGTTTGGTAAAAAAAAAAAATAATAAATAAAATAATTTAAAAACACTTGAGCAGACTAACTATTCAAAGAAGACAGAGAATGAGTATGATTGATAATGGCTAAAATATCAACAACAAAAAAAACTTTTTGGTCTTAAATAAATGAATAAATTGGCAATGCTTACCTTTGTACCAACAGCAATATCATGAACAACGCTGTGAAAAACACAAACATGGTTAGACTGTCAGAACACAAAAATCAATAAAAAAAAGAAAACTAACTTAAAAGAACAGATGAGCTTAACTAAACAGAAAAAAATTAAGCTGCACAATTTATCAGCTAATATAGGGACCTGGTGCATTTCTTTTTTTGGTAGTGCATGGGAAATGACAAATAGATCTCTCAACTGACACCAAAGTGACCACACTATTTCATAGAGAAACCATGAGAAAAGTGATGTGGGCTTAAGTCCAGTTAAAAAAAACAACAAAATTATATGTAAAGTACAACACAGGACAACTATAAATAAGGTTAAAGAGACACTAAAATGGCTTCATAACACTAGTCAATAAAACACCAATCTTTAAGGTAGATAAGCGAAAACTAAGTGCTTAATGTACTTCTGTTTCCCACAGCAAAGAAAAAAAGAGAGAGACATTTAAATCTAAACTCTGTTTCAAAACTAACCCCCACCCTACATCCTGTTCCTCCTTACAGGAAATATTACAACCGAAGAGCTGCTGTTCCATCCAGCAGTGTACACAAAGCTAAGTATTATGAGAAAATAAAAACTTCATTTTAGAGAAGCATTTGGGGTTCCGGAACCTGGGTCACATTGGGTTTGTAAACTAATACAGACACCTTAGCTAGCTACTGATTAATAAGAAACCTAATTATATAACTATTTTGGTTATATATTAAATAAAAAATAAAGCTGAAGAAAGTAACGTGTGAAGGAAATAAAATTAAGAGTAGCCACCAGAACAGGTATGCACAATATATCTGGCAATTTGCGCAATATAATGGGCTTTACAATAAGTGTGTAACTTACTAATTATTTTTATTAGTTTGTTTCGAAGTTTCTTTAATCCGTGGGTTTAAACTACACAGACAAAACAGTTTGTTAATCCTAAAACATGGAATGGCTACAAGCTGTAAAAACACGTGAACTTACTCTAATTCTGTGTAACCCGATCCCAAAGGATACAAGTCAGTCTCTAGGCGGCTGCATAGAAGAAAAACATGTAAATCTCACAAATATCAAACTTTAAACGAAATATTTCCTAATTTACCAAAGTAATGCGGTGGGATGTTTTTGTCGCCTGCCCTCAACAAGTGGTTGTAACGAAACTATTAGTTAAAACCTGGCCAAGTTCTTTATCAAAAACAAAGTTCATTTTCTTCCAAAAGTGAAGATAAACAAAACCAATAACGCAATTTGTATAAAAAACACGACTACATGTGTAGAACTGCAATAAAAGCAACGAAGTGTTAAGGACCAGAGACTGAGACGGTACACGGTTTGTTTCCATCGCAACCCGTGAGACTGAAACGTTCGAGAGTCTACAGGAAACCTTCTAAAAACTCTTTTAATAGATGCTTGCTGATTAAAAAGCGTCAACTCTGCCAGCAAATAGGCGAAAAAATATTACACCGTTGATTCCAAATCCGAACGAACGGAGACTTTAAACTTACCCGTCCATTGCACAAAGAGGAACTTGAGGTGTAACCAGGAACTTTGTGGCTCGGTGGAGTTTTCTTACAGCGAGACAAAATGGCGGCACGTTGAGGCGGACTGCTCTCTGTACGGGGGCTGAGACACGAACTGCATTCTCATTGGACAAGACCGCACATGAAAGCTAAGGGCGGCACCAGGTTGAAGCGAGACGGCAGTGCATTAAAGCGCGTTCCCGCCAGGAGGAGAACTCACGCTAACGAGCTAACAAACCAAGCTAACAGTCCAACTCCAAAAGTCAACCTTTCAAAACTGACATTTAAATTACAACGTTGAGTTTTACACATTCATTTGGCTTCAAGTCAAAAGTCACTCAAATATAAGACTATTAAAGGTATTAATCAAAATAAAAGTAAAAGACTTGTTTGGAAATAAAGCAGAGAATGTATCTTTTGCAAAAATCATATTGGTTAAAATAAGGGTGGCAAGGTGACTTAGTGTTTAGCACGTTCGCCTCTCAGCGCTAGGGTTTCCCAGTTAGAATCCCAATTTGGGTGGAGTTTCCATGTTCTTCCCATGTCCACGTGGGTTTCCTCCGGGTTCTCCGCTTTCCTCCCACAGCCCAAAAACATGGACCAAATCAATTGAATTCTCCAAATTGCCCCGTATAGAGTGTGAGTGTGTGTGGGCCCAGCGATAGATTGGCGCCCTGTCCTGGGTGTATCTGCCCAGACGTTCTCCCCTGGATGGGCATGCGGAACCCCCCTGCGACCCTAATAGAGGATAAAGAGGAAGATAATGGATTGATGGATGGATATTGGTTAAAGTCAGAATTTAGTATTAAGATAAGAATAAAAAAGTAAATATTCAATGTAACAACTTAAACAATCAACTTAAAAAAAACATTTGTAATATAAACCTAGTCTACCATTTTAACATTTTGTAAATATAATTAAAAATACTTTCATTTGAAAATCTCACATCATCCTGTTGATAATGAATTATATGAAGAGCTTAACTCACAAACACATATATATTGAATCCATACATCTGCTTATAGGATGCCATTATATAAATTTTATTCCTTATTTTTAAGAAATCTTTAGAAGAAAACCTTTTGTTACTTCAGTGTCACTTGGTAAATGAAAGTTTAATGTTGAAAAAATATAATATCTAATAAGACTAAACCTTAAAACAGTTGCCAAGCAGCACATGAATGCACAATTCATTCATTCATTCATTATCTCCCGCTTATCCTCTATTAGGGTCGCGGTGGGGTTCCCCATGCCCATCCAGGGGAGAACGTCTCGGGCGCTGGGCAGATAGAACCAGAACAGGGCGCCAATCCATCGCTGGGCACACATTCACTCACTCACACAGACACACTCTAAACGGGGCAATTTTGAGAATTCAATTAACTTGATCCATGTTTTTGGACTGTGGGAGGAAACCGGAGAACCGGAGGAAACCCACGCAGACACGGGGAGAACGTGGAAACTCCACCCAGATGGGGATTCGAACCGGGAATCCCTAGCGCTGAGAGGCGAACGTGCTAACCACTAAGCCACCGTGCCGCCCTTGAATGCACAATTAATAATATTAATTAATATTATGATAATATATGATTAATGTCTTTTACAAGGAAAACCATTTTTAAAAACATTTAAAATATATAAGATACATAATTTTTCAATACAATATTCTTTATGTGTATACTACAAGTATAGAATTTTAGTTGTCAAATTTAAAATGGAACAACAGATGGCTAGTGTTGGAATAGGATGCTTCTACTTGCATTAACCTATTAATATTTAAGAAGGTTGTTCTCTGGTTTCCCAATACAAAAAAGTTACCTGCATAAGTAACACGGTACAGGAGAGTTTCTAATGATACATCAGGGGTCTTAGAACATCAACCTTTAAACATCAACATGCTGAGAGTCTTTAATCAGACTCTTATCTCACTGCATTGTCATTCCAGGTATCTGCTGCATGAAAGAAGTTTATTGATGTTCTAGTAAAAGCCATAAGTAAAATATTCACATGACATTCCTGGTTAAGGTAGTCACCTGCATATCTCACCCAAATGCCCCCTTAAATGGCCTGCTTGTACAGTGAAGGTAAATAAATGACTACTATGTTATTTATCATAAATTTTAAGAGATCATTGATGACAATGAAAATAAATGTCAGTGGTGACTCTTCACCTGTACTATTGTCTGCAATAGTCGCATGGAGGAAGGTGTCTGGAGTCAGGTATCATCATAAATAATTTCCACCCTCTTCCAACCCCCAACTAATTGACTTTGTTTCTTTATAGGTGCATGTTACACACCTGCTTAGAGTTGGATTAAGGAGCATCAAGATAAAATAAGGCCCTTATTCTCGTAATGGCTTCAAAAAGGTGGAAATACAAATAAAGTTTACATCATCATCTAAAATGATTTGAATAATTTTATTATTGTAACATCACATGATGCAGATGAAATAAATATATTTATAGTATTTTTTCATCAAAGGTCTAAACACACACACACACACACACACACACACACACACACACACACACAGAACAACAACAACAACAACAATATGCACAAATATGCACAAATATTTAAACATAACTGTTTAAACATACCTTTAAAGTTGATAAAGTCAGGGCTCATCTCCTCAAGTTAGCTGTCAATCACCCCTGGCATGTTTAATAGTATTTTGTCAAATTGACCAAAAAAAATATGTTAAGATTAAGCTATTTGGTTAATAACACATTACAAGTTAGTTTTTGACATAAAATCCTTTACATTTTGTACATTTTTTACATATCTGACAAGAGTCATTTTTTTTATCTAAGCAAAATGTTGTTGTATTGTTTTCACAGCACAAAGACACTTGTCTATATTTCCCATGACCTAAATTACAACTGTGTGATTTATACTGACTTTGAATGAAACTTAACATAACTTTTACATAACTTTTTATAGACTGACATCTAGTGTTAGATTCGGGGAACTTCCAGTAAACACACGATAGAACAACGAGATATTAAAGCAAATCTTTAATATTGAACTTTCTACAGTTTTGTTTTGCTCCTTTTCTCTTTTATAAATGTGATCTGCATGCATAAAAACATTACTAAAGATTACCTCTAACTAAACCTTCAAGTTAAACAGATCTGAAAAACATTTCTACAAGTTTTAGAGGTCCAGTTACACAGTAAATAGATCCTGAGTTTAGAGAAGTTTAATATTTAATCATTTTAAGCAAAACATGTTTTTTTTGGTTTTGTTCTTTAACCAGGTACATCAGATGGCTGCGTAATCAGTCACCTTCCTCCTAAAGTTTGAGTATCTAAAAGATGAAGTAAAAAAAGTGCACATTACTAAAATTTTAATCATGTTAATTAATTTATTAATGCAAATAATAATAATAATAATAATAATAATAATAATAATAATAATGATTTGCTAATAATGCAAAACCATAACGTAATTATATTCTTTTACAAAATGTAGTAAAGTACCACACTAACCCTAACCATAATATTTATGTGCATTAATTGCTTCATTGGTGGCTAAGGAAAAATGCAAACTCTACCCACACACTTGTCTATGCTGCAAAAAAAAAAAAAACGGTGCTTTCTTGCTGCAAGGAGAGTAGTGAATAAAGCTTACCACATTAAATTTAATCTTCCAACAATATTTATAAATGCTTCTTTACAAAAAAAAAAAAAAAAAAAAAAAAAACTGTAAAAAAACAGCAAAAAAGTGTACATCTCTTTGATGTTAGTATGAAGCTTGTTCTATTCTCAAGATCCCCTATTCTCCAAAAATGTGAATCCCCTATTGTCCCCTATTCATCCCCAAAATATACTAATATTTATAATAATTGCAATTATTCATGTAGACAGGAGATTGCTTACAAGATTGGAATGACACTGAGGTAGCTGATAAAGCAGGAGAGAAGGAAGCAGATTCCACTGTTCCAGTTCAGAGTAAGAGGATAAATAAAAGTGAAGAACACAGTAGACAGAAGTTCTGTTACAGTCAAGACTAATTGCAGTCTCCCAAAAACATGCCCTAAAACAAAGCACAGTATTGTAATGCTTTAAAATATAATTAATATTTGATTTCTGTTATAAGGGTTAGTTTCACTTAAGAGTATTATTATTATTTACAGATCTTTATCAGACATACATTTGTAATGTTTATATTTATATAATGTATGATATAATGTATTACTACACCTAGATACCATGCCCTCAGTCAGGTTGACTAATTGGTTACCATTATTAATTGTAATCAAAGGACAAAATTTTTTATTGGAGTTATTATGTTACATCAAAAACTGATTGCATTTAAGTATTTATTAACTATAATCACTTCTGTAAATAGACTACAACCTACCAGTTTATTTAACTTTTTTGTGCAGCTTATTTACCTTTAATCCATGTTTTTGGACTGTGGGAAGAAACAGGAGAACCCATAGGAAACCCACGTGGACATGGTGAGAACTTGAAAACTACAACTAACTTGGGATTTTAACCTGAATTCCCAGGAATGAGAGGTGAACATGCTTAACCACTAAGCCCCGTGTTGTTAACTGATTAATTTATAATTATATAAATCATTTAAACCAGGTCACCAGAACCAAGAAGTTTTGTTTACACCAGACAAATCTTAGAAATATTTAAATGCAAACAGCAGAACAATCAGCGCTTAAACAATCATGCTCCTGTTACCATATTGCTTTGCATCCAGGACCTTGGAAAGCATTGCTCGCAGTGTTGGCATTGGAACACAGGCGAACATCATGATTCCACGAGCTGTTCATCAGCAAACATGTACACAGAAAAAGTAAATTATCATTTTGATTAAAGCAATGTTAAATATTTAAATAACAGGGTATGTTAATTGAATTGAACCAAATTAAAAACAAATGTTTCGCTTACCCATGAAGTAAACCCAACTCTCTACTGCAAAAGCCATGATAGCCATTCCAGTACAGTTGGAAACAATACCAATTAGAGACAGGGCTGAATCACCAAGCACAGTGGACAGCGCTAAGACTCCAAGGAAACTGCTTAGATACATGGCACTTGTAGCCGCTCTGCCATAGCCGGCCCACACTGAGTCCCAGCTTAATGGAGGTTTAAGAACATAGAGTGTAAGAACGTTTTCTGCTCCAATCATCCCCAGATCAAAAAGCACCAGAGCTGAGATAACCAAGAACACAGCAGTTACATCCATTTTATTGCCACACCCTCCTGACAACAGCTGCTCTGTCTCATTACTTCTATTTTTTTGGCTAGAGAGAAGAAAGCTAGAGTGCAAGAGCGATGCTGTGGTTAGCAACATTGCAGACCCGAGGAGAACCAAACCGTGATGTCCTAACTGGTACACATAGCCAGACAGCAGCCCACCCAGTATTCCTGCAATACCAACGCACAGGTCCACAGTGTTAAGTTTCAGAGTCCGGTGCTTTTGCTCAGAGTTGAGTGATGCCAAAGCTACCACGCCTGCCCAGTATGCTGAAGGACCTCCACTGAGGCCATACACCATGGAACCGAAGAATAGGAACTCCATAGGTAGATTGTAGAAAAGGAATACAAGCAGGAAGCACATTCCCAGCAGTGAGCCCAATTGAGGTACCACTAGGAACACTTTAGGTCCTCTCCGGTCTGTGATGCGGCTCAGTGGGATGATAGAAAACACAGCAGCTATTGCGATGATCACAGAGTGAATGAGGAAGAAACGTGAGGATGTTTCTTGAGCCTGGTCTGGTTGTCCACCTGCTGTCTCCATTGAGCGGTCATACACTGTCATAGTTAGAGCCATGTCAAAAAACGAGGCTCCCATTTTGTGAACAATGACCACTGGCTCCACGAAAGTGCGGAAATGATGCCATATATTGACCATGAAGGACTGTTCCATCTCAGGTACCCTTTGCCTTTCAAATGTTTTACAACAATATGTTCATCGATTCACTGGAAAAGTCATTTCACTGGACTCCAGTCCTTTAAAACAATCAGTTTTAAGTGAGAAATAAGATGTTGTAAACCTGTACACCAGATGGATTAGTGAAGCTCATATACATACCTCTGCCTCTTTTGTCTGTCTGTAGTTAACTAAAACAATAAGGACTTATTTTCATTGCAGGAAAAAAAGGACGTTGTGAAAGTGAAGTGAAATAGGGAACAATGGGAACACCCCATAGTAATATCTGCAGCAACTGCAAAATCAGATCTCTAATGGAGTGCTGCCAGCGTTGGGCAGCTGCATGAACATCAAGGTGCAAGCATACAATGTTACACGGATTATACAATGTTACAGATTGTAAACCCTTAAATTTTATGTTGTTTTAATATTAAAATAAGGAAAAATATGGATTCCTCAGGGCGGCACGGTGGCTTAGTGGTTAGCATGTTCTCCTCTCAGCACTAGGGATTCCCGGTTCGAATCCCCATCTGGGTGGAGTTTCCATGTTCTCCCCGTGTCCGCGTGGGTTTCCTCCGGGTTTTCCGGTTTCCTCCCACAGTCCAAAAATATGGATCAAGTCAATTGAATTCTCCAAAAATTGGCCCATATAGAGTGTGTCTGTGTAAGTGAGTGTGTGCCCAGCGATGGATTGGCGCCCTGTCCTGGGTCTTTCTGCCCAGCGCCCGAAATGTTCTCCACTGGATGGGCATGGGAACCCCACCGCGACCCTAATAGAGGATAAAGCGGGAGATAATGAATGAATGAATGGATTCCTCAGATTCGAACCTGAATACAGAGGGTAAAGCGGGAGTTCTGGTGCTGGATTATTAAAAGTATTGTTTATATTACTGTTTCGGTTTAAACTCATATGTTTTAAATTCTAATTTATACTTTTTTTATTTAAAATTCCCAGCAATGTAAAATAAATTTAATAAATAAAAATCGAAATAAGTATTTGAATTTTCAAAAAGAAAAAATATATAAATCTTTATGAATCTCTTTAAAACTGGTTTTATGAAAAAAATATCTGAAATAATAAAAAGCTCAATGAATTAAATATGAAGATTTAGTTTTATTGTAAACATGATTTTACTTAAGATTCTACATAGAATAATTTGGATTAACAGTAAACATTCTTCATTCATTATTTCTTTTAAAATTAATAATTAAAGTAACCAAGTTTTTGATTTTTGAAACATCATGATGTTTTTCTGGACATACGTGACCACTGAGCCATATATACCCATAAAATCCCCTGGTTAATGATAAAGATTTTAAATGTCTTTTATACATAAAAAGTGTTTCTATAAAAGTAGTATTATTTCAAAATAATAATAATCACAATAATCAGAGAATGATTTCACATGTACATTCTGAGTTTCACATCACATGCTAGTTATACTTTAAGGAAAAACAAAGAAAAAAGAAGAATGACATAATTTAGTGCATTCATTAAATATAAATAAATATAAATAAATGCAGGATATTGTTTAAATTACAAAATCAATAGTTTATCTCACTTTCATTATTGAGATGATATTTAAACAAATCTTTGAAAAAAATCTTTTAAAAACCCTCAAAATCCCCACAGGGGAAACAACTGCAATTTAATTACATATACATACTTTCTTTTTTTACAACTCAACTTCGAATAAATAAAGTAGCTATTTTGTTCCCTAAATAAAATTTTATTATGATGGCAAAAGCATCAGATTCTTTTAAATAAAGGAAAAACTTTGTTCTTTGTTGCATTTATGCCTTATAAATACAAATAATAAAAGCAACTTTAAGTAACTGCTGAAATATTAGGAAAGCAAAGGTGACATTGACATAAGTTTAGATGTAATGAAGCTGATATTTAAATATTAGATATTCAAAGCCGTGGTTTTAGGCTTAAGGATCTTTGTGGTGTAAATATATTGTTAGACCACAAGTTAATAATCACCAGCTAATTAAAATATCTGTGGTTATCTTTAGACTAATAATCCAAAAGTGATTTATTAGGATATGGCTTTAAGGTATTTGTATGGGATGTGCTACAAATTAAATATGTATTTTAAAAACCTTTATTAAATGTATCTGATTTTAAACAAGCTAACTAAACACAACTGAATTGTTCTCCAAATACAAACATTTGGATGTCACATAGAAAATATTTCAAGAAAAAAATATTGGGTAAGATGCTAATTTTGAACTTTAATAATATAAGTAGGAGTAGGTTAATAATGTTTGAACTTTAACTGCCATAATTGTAAATGGGGCCAACTTAACATCTGGCTCTCTATTTATATTTAGAGCATTATTGCATGTTGTTTTCTTTTAATACTCTGTGCAATATCAATAAACATTTAGAGATTTTGCTATTTAAAATCCAACATTCTGCATTTTAAATTTTTTATCTTAACATATTATTAAATTTACACATAACACAATACTTATATGTGCATACTAGCCAAAAAACTAATCACAAAATCAATTTACAAATTGACTTAATGTTACATAAACACGAGTGCAAGGCTCATTGTCATTTAAACACATTGGACAATGTGTTGGACAATCCACTTTTTATATCCAGTTTGTATAATTGTGGCAAAGCTAGCTTATTTTTGACTTTTCTAAGTATCAGAATTATTTAAATGCTGGAGTGTAATAAACAGCACTACACTATGATCAGCCACAGCATTAGCACCTGTCACTGTTATTCTTCTCATATCCCTAACACACTTATAAATTAATGGCCATTAAGTAATAGATCACTAAGCAAGATGCATATGATGTTCTAATGTCTCTGTCTTTGGCTACGGCTGTATTTCAGCATCACCGTTCAGGATAGTGGCATTGTTGTTAAATCCATCTGGTCTAGTTAATCAGGCCTGGAGTCAGGTGACATCCAACATCCTTTCTTCTGTTCTTACTACTTATCCAGGGTTAGTCTGTCTCCTCGTTGGCATAAACTCCAGCTTCCCAACGCAAAGCCCTTGTGTTCTTGTGCCGTGTCACCCGAGTCGCTTCTACAACCTGCATGTACACAAATGTAATCATTTAAAACAAGGGACATAAAACTTCAGAGCAAAAAGATCAACGTGGATAAGAAAATTTTTTACCTCATTATTAATGGCATCAACAGGCTGAATTCCAGCATACTAGACAGAGCATAAGAGACAGATAATTTTAAATGATTTTCAATCATTTTCAAAAATTCATGTAAATTAAAGGAAAGAAAAGCAATAAGATAATAGTGTAAAGCAATGTAAACAATGTTTTATATGGAGATTTGTAATTCAATTTATGAGGTTCAGCAGATAATATTTTTCATTATTTTGAAATGTTTCAAAAAAATGACGTTTTTTTTCTTTTGTGTTGTACCTCTTGATATTTGACCTAATTTATTTTTACACAATTTATTAGTTCATGGTATTTCAAGCTTTTCAAGAAGGTGCATTAACATTCCAGTTGCTTCACTTACAGCACTGTCCTCAAGCTTCAGTTTGCTTTGCCTTTCTTCAAAATCCTTTAGTAGACTCTCTGTCAGACTTTTTTGGGACGTGGTGAAGGAAGTTTTAGTTACTGGGCTGGGAATCCACCTGTTGAGAGCAGGTGATGAAGGCTTTAGACCATTCCAAGGTTGAGCCGTCACACTGGACACAGAGGGATGTTTTGAACCTGTGTTAGAGACAAAACAGATGCTTGTATATTTTAGTTGAAATTATGCAGTGTATTGTATAGATGTGAAAATTTTTTTCTCATTTTAATTCCAAATCAGTTATAAACTTTGCATCATGCCACTGTTAATCTTTTGACTTTTGTGTTAAGATCAAAGTTCAGACTATAATTAAGTAAGCAGTTTGGTCTTTTGTTGGAATCATGACAACCATAAACAGGCGACATGCAGGTTAATCAGTTACCTGCTTAAAGATTTGCTGTGAAACACTAAAACATCATTCATTTACAAAAAAAAGTAGCATCACAAGGTAAAAATTATATTTGTTCATGATAGCACTGCTAAAAAATAATAGATAACATACAAAATTATATATATATATATATATATATATATATATATATATATTCATTCATTCATTATCTCCCGCTTTATCCTCTATTAGGGTCGTGGTGGGGTTCCCCATGCCCATCCAGGGAAGAATGTTTCGGGCGCTGGGCAGATAGACCCAGGACAGGGCGCCAATCCATCGCTGGGCACACACTCACTCACACAGACACACTCTATATGGGGCAATTTAGTAGAATTTAATTGACTTGATCCATGTTTTTGGACTGTGGGAGGAAACCGGAGAACCCGGAGGAAACCCACGCGGACACGGGGAGAACATGGAAACTCCACCCAGATGGGGATTCGAACCGGGAATCCCTAGTGCTGAGAGGCGAACGTGCTAACCACTAAGCCACCGTGCCGCCCTATATATATTCATCCTTCATTCATTATCTTCCGCTTATCCTCTATTAGGGTCGCGGTGGGGTTCCCCATGCCCATCCAGGGGAGAACATCTCGGGCGCTGGGCAGATAGACCCAGGACAGGGCGCCAATCCATCGCTGGGCACACACTCACTCACACAGACACACTCTAAACGGGGCAATTTTGAGAACCCACGCAGACACGGGGAGAACATGGAAACTCCACCCGGATGGGGATTCGAACCGGGAATCCCTAGCGCTGAGAGGCGAACGTGCTAACCACTAAGCCACCGTGCCGCCCCTATATATATATATATATATATATATATATATATATATATATATATATATATATATATATATATATATATATATATAATTCTTATAAACATATAATTCTTTGAATAACCTATAGGATAACCCATTCTAAGTTGGTCCCCTCTTTACAGTGGCCACCCTCCAAGCAAGATTTTGGGGATTTTCCAAACCTGGCAACCGTGTTTTACAATTGAACATTAGTCACTGGGTTCAAATCTGAGTTTCCTTTGCTTTACTTTTTAACAATTTTTTTACATATATTTTTCATCTTATCTTATCTCATCTAGTAAGGTTGGACCTAGTGAGGGTTTCCCATTCCCATCTTGGAAGAATGTTTCAGGTGCTGGGTAGATAAGTAATATGTATGTTCTGTAAAATTCTATACATGTTCAAACTGAGTTATGTGCTGAATGTTATTATACCTGAATCTGTTTGTACCGCATGGATCGTATCCACATCCCGGGAGAAAAAGGTGATATTTTTTTTCTGGGTACAGACTGTTCTATCTCCGATTAGGTTTTCTTGGGAATTGCTTTGTGAAGTAAAGTTGCTGTTGTTTAGATTTGAGAGTTCTCTGGAGGAAATGAGTGCTGAAGCACTGGTCTCTCTCATCTGTTGAAGCTCCTGCTCTCGCTTCAGATCATCTTCAATCTCCTTGCGGATGGTATCAGAGGCATTCAGGATGCGAGGTCTCTCACTTAAGGACCATCTTTCTTCTGATGAAAATGACAGGTATTTTACAGGGGTAAATGTTTTATCTGAATTAGTTGCCTTGTCCACCCATGTCATCTGGATTGTGGTTCGAACTTTTTGTCTTTCAGTCACTGCATTGTCTTCCCAGTGAACTGCTCTTTCATTTTGGTGTCGGTGAGGACAGCAGGGTGAGAGAACTTCTTCTGGTCTATTGCTCCTATCCAAAAGTTTTGGCTTCAGTGTTTCCTTCCCAGGTTTAGCATTCGCGAATTCATTTATTATGGGATCTGTTTCCAGAGATGTTTTGTGTACCTGGTCTGGTATATGTCCTAGTCTTTTCTCTTCCCTTCGATTATCTGGAGTCCCTCTGTCATAAAGGCCAGAGTTCTGATTCATCTTTCCCAAATCATGTTGCATAAGCAAACTCATCCTGTTAGAGTCTTTGGCTTTGATGGGTTTTAACTGTGGTGATGGCTGAGACAAAATCGGTTTGGTTTCGATCTCAATCATCTCTGATGGGTCTGGATGAATTATTCCTCGTGAACGCCGTAAGTCTTCTTCTCGTTCCTGAGCAATACGGATCTCTCTCTCAATGGGCGTTTCATTAGTATGCGACACAGCTTGAACAAAAGGCTCGGTAAATAATTCCATTTCATTTGTGTTACCTACAGCTTGATTTCCATGTCCAACATCTTGGTATTTTAAGCTGCTTTGCTCAATTTGTTCTGTATGTCCATCGATAGTCCTTGTTTCATGTTGTCTTTTCCATAAGGGTTGATTCTGCATAGAGACATCTTTAATGCTTCCGTTTTTTACAATAGGAATAGCCTCTTTGTAGCCAAAGTTTCCCCATATTTTTGGAGGGTTTGCCGTCTGTTGAGAACCATGCCAAAAGGGGGTATTCTCCATTGTTAAAAATTGTTTCCGTGCTTCATTAAAGTCAATCTGCTGGTTGTCTATAGTTCCAGGCTCAACTTCAGACAGACATTTTTGGTGCATGGGGCTGTAGCTTAGACTAAATCCCTCAACAAGACTCTGGGGAGAGCTCCTAAGACTCAGGCTCTCCAAAGAACTCCACTGTTCTTTAAAGTTTCTTTTAGGTGCCTGACTACGAATGATCTCCAATCTATTTTGTAGCTCCTCATCTTCATTTTCTACCAACATCTCATTCACTTGATAAAGGGAATCTCCATTTGACTCCTGAAACATCTTCTCGGGCCTTCTCTCTTCCACATAGGTCTGAAGCTTAAACCTATTCTTCTCCTTTAGTGTAGACATCTTGGATAGTCTCTCAGGTGAGACCATGTAAGCCTCATTCTTCATCGCTTCTTGACTTCTTGGGTCATCCACAAAGGAATAAAAACCCACATGTGAGTCGTCACTGCTAACAGAGTTAGAGCTGCTATGAATACTGTGCTCACAATCATCACTGGCACTGTCAAGCTCATTCACAACCACCTGCCTTGCAATGACCACTACATCCTCTCCATTCGGGGATGACACTGTGACTGAAGGCTTAATACTATTAACCGAGGTTTGCTCAAAACTTGTCTTTGGAAAATCTTTATCTTGGTAGTGTCTCCATAGTTTCTCTGAGGAAAAAGGCTCAGGTCCAGGACTCAACATGGCACGCAGGTCTGACTTCTCTAATCTAGGTGTCAGGGGTTTCATCACCCATCGTTTAGGAGTGCTGCTCATGGTGGTTTTGGCTGACAAATGATCTTTAGCAGTCAAAGAAACCAGTGGTATTGTAGGTTTGTTCATGGATCTTGGAGCTGTACCTTCTTCATGTTGGTATACATCTCGAAAACATCCTGGAGGTTTCTGTAAAATCAGAACAGTTTTTGGGCTCACTATTTTTATTGTAGTGTTAGTGTTTCTTAAATAGTATAGTTTACACAATGAATGTTTTAAATGTGTTTATAACAAACAATATATTCGTTTTTATACAATACAAACACTAAACACTCTCTTTTTAAGCCATTTTTATCTCTTAACAATTAACCTAATGTTACACAATTTTCCTTTGAAGGCATTTGAACCACTATTAAAACCAAACTCTGGATATCTGTGAGGTTAAATAATTTTATATATAAAAAAATAATATTACTTTCAAAACCCAAAAGAAACATTATCAAATATTATATCAAATATTACATTTTAGCTTTAAAACTTCTCAACACTCCGATATGGAGATAAAACCAAATTATAAAAAGAAGCAATTAATTACTTAAAAGATATTTCAGACTTACTTCTTAAGGTAAAATGAGCTACAACTTTCCAAAAGATCACCAGAGATAAATTCAGGAGACAGTTAATTGGGCAACTGTAGTAAAAAGCAATAGATAACTGTCTGTTGACATGAACTTGAGCATGTAGTTGTTGAGTCGAGCTGCTTGGTGAAGGGAGGCCGTGAAAGGCAGGTTGGACTGTACACCACTGATAAAGATTCAACAGTACTGCTTCTTAGAACCTTCCTTCTACACCCTGCTGATTGGGCTAAATGATCTGATGGGACGGTCCCTCAAAAGGGGCTGTCCTATTTTTCTTAAACCTTGTACTGGCTGTTTGGTTGTTGACAGACTTGTGCACAAAATCTTTATGATTGGTACAAATATTTAACCGATAGTAGTCCTGATGTGTCTTGTGTGTGTGTGTGTGTGTGTGTGTGTGTGTGTGTGTGTGTGTGTGTGTGTGTGTGTGTGTGTGTGTGTGTGTGCGCGTGTGTGTGTGTGAATAATTAAATATAATGGTGAACATTGGAAGGATAGAAATTATGCTAGTGGTATGTATGTACATCCATGAAAACACAACGCATTAAAACACAGGTATAGTTATGTGGACTTCTTGTCTTTGTGGGGCTGTGAGGATAATTTAATTTAGAGGTGTAGAAGTTTTGCAGAAACATGAAAACCTGTAAATGTGCATGTGTGTGTTTTTGATATTGTTACTGTATTAACACTGTAAAATGTCATGTTCATTTTGCTGTAACAAAATGTAAATGTATTGTAAATGCAAACATGATTAACAACAATGAATCCTGAAAGTTATTATAAAGTTTTATCAGGATTTTATCATGTCTTAGTTAAAGACATAAAGACTATAGCAAATCCTTATGGTCCCATATTCTTACTAATAAAGCCTAAAGTTTATTCAAATTTTTGTCTAAAAAGATGACCCTGAAGAATCACTGGAATGCTTAATGCATGAAAATAAATAATCTTACTTAAGCCCAAGGGACAGGAATCTCCACCATCTATTTCACATATATTATCTGTTGTTGATAAAGTTCTAATTGTAATAATTCTATATGTACTGTACCAAGGAGCATTGTACCACTGAATTTCAAAAAAAACTTCCTGCTGTAAGGTTTTACAACATCATTACGCCACCAATCAATTCCACATAAAACGAAAAGGTCACATCATGCAACCTTTACATTGAGCTGTGCATGTCCAGTAATAAGTCTTTCATGCATTAATAATTAAATACCAGGTCCAGACTACAAAGACTGCATTTATTACTTCATGAGCATGTGCAATCATTACAAAGTTACTTGTAAGTAATGGATGATTCTATGTCTTGTGCATTAAAATTGACTAATTTATTGCTGTTGTTTTCCTTTACACCTTAAAACCCTTACAGTTTTTTTATGATTACAGAAATAAGATAAATATTTGACACAACAGATGTATATAGAAATGTTAACGTAATTTAAAAAACGTTGCTAAAACAGAATGGCAATAGGAAATGAAATGTAATTAAAGAAGAAACACCTTAACCTAATTAAATATTTGTATATATGTTATATTTTATTGAAGTAAAGCTTAAATAGCACCTGTCAGTGTGTACAACTGATCTTATAATATAGTATAACGCTCACTATCCTGGTATTATTCTGGCACATACACCATTATATTTTAAATTATTGAACCAATGTATTTTAAATTCTTGAAGCATAAAATAAATGCTTGTACACATTAATACACAATAAAGCCTGATTGCATTTGGAGAAATGTTACACGATCGTTTAGGCTGTGATTCAGGTTTTATTGTATCAAAGTTCACCTGCATTGTCAGTTACACCCACAACACCCGGTTTACAGGAAGTGTATTAAACTCTGATTGTCCACATCACGCAAAAAAACACTATTTAACTTACAGAAATTGTAACTGTATACCCAAACAAAAGTGATTTGGACAATTCAGGATTTAATGATAAAAAATGAACATGTCAATACTAAAGCTTTTAAACACCACAAAATACAAACTGATGTATACGATTATGATTTTTAAAAAGATTTTAACTAAAATGTGTTTGACAGACCAAATACAACACATTTTAAAAATTTCAAAACACAGTTTCACCACCTTTCAGCAGCAGGGTATTGAAAACACCTCTTTAGAACTAAGCAAAACTCAATAAATCAAGCATTTATAATACTGCCGCCTAGTGTACAAATATATTCAATGGACTGATAAAAGCCTCAGAAGCAGGATATATTTAATGTTAATAAAAATTTAAAGGTTTTTTATATGTTTAAAATTTTAAACAAACTGTATCTGTACAGACCATCTATCATTTTTATACTTCAGTTGAATCTTTCATCCTCGTATTCGTTGTTTCATTCATTGCACTATCCATCCATCATCCCACCCATCTCTTCATTCATTCCTTTTTATTCCACTATTAATTAATTAATTAATTAATCTAAATATCTTTATAATAAACCCAGACAGCAACTGTCTGTGGTATTTCTCAATCTATTACTATTTAAGCAATGGAATAGGCTGCACTTTATTAAAACATGAATAAATTCAAGTTACTTATAAAACATAAATTAATATGTGAATGAATTACCAAAAGTGAAATTCTTGTCTAAATGAACACTGCCTATTAACATTAACAATGTATGGTCATTTTTATCATAAGGTACATTAAATTATCAATTAACAAAATATGAATCTTAAATCAGGTCATTTAATCAGAAGTGCGTAATGATAACGTCCTATCTTTAATATGAGGGGAACAATTTCCAACATGACTCTGTTCATTAAAGATTCTTTGGGTAAGATCACTTCCTGTGTCAATACTAATACTGTATGGCTGCATTAGCTGCAGCTATTTTTCTGTGTTTGTGATCATTACACAGTTCAATTCCCCTTTAATCCCCCCCTTAAACAATTTGCTCAAGACAGACTGATTTCAAAATTCTACAGTACTGTACATAGGAACTAAACAGTAACGAGAATTAATATCCTCCTGTATAATTGTGCATGGGTGTACTTTATGTGCAGGTATATTTATCTTACCCTGTTCTCATTCTCCAAACTGTTGCACAGCACCTGCCATGGCGGAGTGTATTTGAACATGTCTGTGCTCTGACTGCACAATGTTTGTCTTCAGTAAGAGTACTGAGGAAGACTCTGTCAGTGTTGATCTGACTCCAGGTACAATGCCAGCAGGTAATCATGCAAACCAGTGTCTAAAACACATCAGTTTTACTTTAGACCAAGTGCAGACATAACATCACACAATTCTATTAACTTATTTAATCAAATACATAATACTTTTTATGGACTTTATTTCAGCAATATATCAAATAATATTTAATACAAAGGCTCACCTCATTTTTTAAACAGGCACAATCAGATACAGGATCATTCACTCTGAAGCATTAAAATCTTTTCATCTCTGTAGTTCCAGATGCCACCAAATAACCCTTTTCAATCCAGCTGAAAATGTTATCCTGACACTCTGGTATTGTTTTGATTTGAAAAGCCCCACCTTCATTCCTGTTACTCTCTGGGCACAACCATTAATGTTCCAGCAGGTATTAGTCATGGAGACAAAGCCCAGTGGGTGTAATGGGAATGTGTAGTTTGGTAAAAATTTGAACTCTCTCTCTCTGTGCATTCGCGAGAGCGTGTTGGATGGAATGCTGCTGACCATCAGCAGGCCCTGGACAAAAGAAAAACCCTTCACCATCCACATGCCTTTCTCACCCACCTACACAGCAATCAAAATGTCAGGAGTCACTGACAGTAACAATGAGGTTATTCCACTATCATCCACCAAATAACAGTAACAGAGGGATATACATTTAATTTCATTGAACCCAAACAACTATTCCTACATGTTTGTATACATTTTATTTATTGTTCCATATATATATATATATATATATATATATATATATATATATATATATATATATATATATATATATATATATATATATATATATATATATATATATATATATATATATATATATATATATATATATATATATATATATATATATATATATGTGCATGTTCTCCCCCTGTCCCAGTGGGATTCTTTAGGGAGCTGTGGTTTCTTTCACAGTTCAAAAACATTATATGTGATCTGTGTGTGTGTGTATTTTTCTGTATGTCTGCTCTTTAATAGGCACGTGCTCTTTCCAGTGGAGCATTTCTCTTTCTTTATACTCTATGATCACTGGGATGTGCTTCAGCTCTACCTGTGACCCCACTTAGGATAAGTGGTTTAAAATATTACCTATAATGGCATGATGATGAAAAAATTAATGCTCTGCTCTCTCAGCTAAAAGGTTCTGCATTTGATTCCCAAACAGGGCAAACACAGGTCTTTTCTTTGTCAGGTCTGCATGTATTTGAATTGTGTGTTTTCTCTGAGGTATTTCTTTTCCATAGACGTGCTAATAAGTGATATAGTAGTAAATTTGCCAAATTTTCCTAACTCTAGTAATGTGTCATAACCTTGTAAAGAATCAGACTGGACACCATTACTTTGTTTAAAACACATCACATTTTAATAGCTTGATTTAAACAGGTTCTACACTTTCAGGTAAGAAAGCAGATCTTCACAGCTGAGTGATGGTGAGAGCAAACACACCGGTTCTCAGGTGTCTGTCCTTCCAGTAAGAAACGAAAGATTAAAGCAAACAAGAGCCTTAATCTGTAACAAGAAGTGAACAGATGAAGAATTCCATTTTTTCAGTCATCATGCTCATAGACACTGTAATTAATACATCTATTACACAAACATTATGATCAACAGGATAAGAAGACAAACATGGATGTGAATATGAAGATATTATGATCAATATACTTATAAAAGCATGCATGCGTACAAAGAGAAGTGCCTGACACATCGGCCCGGCGAGAAGGCATTCAGGGCTGTGAAACATGTCTCGACTGGAATGTTAGTAGTAACAGACAGTAGAGTGCACTCCTGAGCAGGTCTTACAGTGCTGCCATGCACAGGAAGCCCAGATTTACAGTTTCAGGACAGATTGATTTGTCCGGTTCAGGTTTCACATCCGAGCTCAGCCAAGTTTCATGAAAGCCACTTTAGTCACATTCCACAGACCATGATATTTATGAATACAAACGTAAGGAATTTGTGTATTTTGGAAACAACAAGCTATGAGTGATGAGTTTGAATGTTTTGCTAAGCAGGTGATGGTGAAATACTGAGACATTCTGCACACCCCAACCACCTCTAAATGCATTAGAAATAGCGTAATAAGCGTTCGGCCCTGCTGTCCAACCAGATGCACAGGTATTGGGTGCTGCCATATTCCATCGGTCATATTTTAAGACAATGCCTGAATTGTGAGTCATGACCTAGTCCTGCTGAAAATACTAATTAACTGGTGATACTACGACCAGTTAATACACCAAAAAGTATATTTTAATGCTTTATGTTTGTTTTATCTTAGGATTATTTGTCACTGATTAAGTGATTACTGTAAATATTACATTAAACACAGAAGCCTAAAGTTTTATTCTAATATGACTGCTGATTTGACTTCTTTAAACTTTATAGCTACATAAGAACTTTGGCTCAGTGAGAAAGCACTAAACTTTCTTTGGCAATGAAGTGTAGAATTGTTTTGCCAGTGTAAGCAAGTAATAAACCAGCAGGTTTATTATTGATAGTGATGACTTTATCCTGAGCAGGAACACAAGGCATGACTGGTGTACACCCAGGACAACATACTGTGGCATCATAGTTTCATTCTCACCCGCACCTATGGGCAGTTAACAGCAACCAATCCACCTACAAACAGAGACTATGTTCTCAGAGGCAACTAGGAGTCAAAATCAACATAGACATTGAAATGTCACCAACCAAAACCCTGAAATTGAGTCTTCAGTACTATACTAGAACTATCTAAACTATATATTTCTACCTTAAACATGTTACTACTGCTGTAGTGCAATATGGAATGTTCTAGACACTATAATTTCCATTTAACTAATCCACATGTCCTGATTTGGTCATCCAGTCAGGATTTCAGCCAAATAATTTCCCCTTATTATATCCTGAATATATAACCCTAATTCTTTAATCCATTAGCTCGAGGGCCATTTGTTCTATTTGCAATATTTTAGCCACATGGAACACAACAACATAATCTCCCAAAGTCTTTTTAGAACTTGTTCTTAGCTGACACATTTTAGAAAAACCAAGCCTTTAATGAATGTTTAAGTTCCAGCATCACTTTTAGTGTCATACTAATAAATGATATTATTCTTAATAATAATACTCTAGACCTGAAATTATTTGATTGTTAGAACACATAAAACATAAATGGAGAGAGGTGATATTTTTATGGCGGTACTTATAATTTAATTTCTAATTCATAAGATGGAAGATCTTATTGGATGTTGATTAACGAAACGTATTACAGATTTTTAGCACCTTCATTAGTCCTCTTATATGTCAACACATACAACTAACAAAGAATATATATTTCTTTATAACTGACACGAGACACTTACCAAATTGCAATTCAAACAACAATTATTAAAGAAATATAATTTGCATGTCTGTGTTTTAAAGTAAATGCCAAATTCTACACTATAAATAATGAATTTATCCCGAATAGCTACATAACAAGAAACCAAACATGAAAGTGGCACATGAACACAAATCCTTAACACTGATCGGCCTTGATGCTGACCTGAACATGACTGGTCTTGCATAGGTTTGGCTTCAGCAAACTGATCTGATGCTGGCTGGCTGAAGAGCCAAGAAGCCTAGAAGCTGTAATTTACTTTAATTTGAATACTTAACATTCTACAAACAAATACGTAGAAGGACTTCATGACTCACCCAAACAATCTCAGCTGATTCATTCATAATTAGCAGAGGTGTTAAAGAAGCTGCCTGGGAAATAATAATACAAATGAAAAATAGTGCCAAAAAGAATAGGGAAAAATCGGACAATCTTCAATATAAATTATCTCTCTGTTATTTAAACACTACAAAAAGGACCTCAACAGGAGGTTTTGTTTATGAGAAAAGCATTGTTTGGAAGGTGGACACTGTATAATTAGTGAAGGACTTCCGTTTTGGATTTTGTAATTTTACAGAAATGCTGGAGAAAAAGTAAAAAGTAATCCTACACTCAGATTTAACAATGTTTAAGTTTGAACTCGATAAATCTGCACACCGCTCCATCACTGATATGATTTTATCACTTCATTATCCTTACAGCCTCACAGTCCAAATCAATCAAAACAGGAGGAATCTTTCTGAAGGAAGATCAAATGCACTTGCAGAACCAGAGAACACTTCACATCATACTTTAGCAAAAAAGCTTGTAAATAAAATATTTTAGCAGTCTTGTAAATAAAAAAAACAAAAAAAATAATTCAAAATATAATATGTGATTGACATTATTATTATCATTATCATCATTATATGTAGTTATACGCTGTGGGAACCAAAAAGACATTCTTTAAATTGTTGTCATAATTAAAATTGACATTGTCACTAATGAGATAGACATGATGATATTCTGGATGGTATCAAGGGCTACATTTCACTTATTGGAACCCACGGTATACCCTTATATAAAAAAGGAAGCTATAAAAGTCTGACAATTTGCCAAAGAACAGTAAGAATGCAATTTAAGTAAAAATAAAAATACTGACGCTCCAAGCTCCAAGCTTTTCATAAGATTCAACTAAACCAAAATTACTATAGGTGTAATGAATTAAACTAAATGTAGAAATGAAAAGTACAGATATTTATAGAAGGGGTAAAAGAGAACAATGAAGACCCCATTTTTCTTCCTAATGATACAACCTTTAATTCCTACGCCATGTTGGTGATGTTTTGTCCTTGCGGTGTCAGTGGTGCACCAGGGTCCAGAGTCCAGAGTTTTTCCTGTTTAGGGGATTCCTTCACATGATGGAGCAACATTTGCAAGGCTGCTTCTCTTTGCTTTTGACTTCGGGGACACTAGCTTCTGGTTCACTTTCTTCTTTCTCTCCTTTCTCCTCCTGGGTTTGCTCAGCTGGCCCTCCATTAGGAGGGGCCTGGTCCTCTGTGGCCTTTTTTTCTCCATCCTCAATGACCACCAGCTCAGCCTTGATGGTTGTGCTTTCAAGGCCCAGAACTTTTTTTGTTTCATCCTCATCTTCCACATCCTGATAGCCCATAAATACCATGGTGACTGGGTTTTCCGCACTGGCATCATTTGCCTCTGTCTGAGGTGCTGAAGGTTTGGCCTCCATACCAGTAATTTCCGTGATGGGGGCAGGGGTCAAGTCAGTCCCTGTGACCTCTGCTCCTGTCCTGGACATCTCATTTGGCTCTGCAACATGTTTGGGCGTGACTCTGCTGCCCTCGCTTACAGAAGCCTGTTCAGCCTTGTTTATGAGCTCCTCCACCTCGGATGAGCTGAGCTGGTGCACTCCATTGGTCATTACGCCATCCACCACACGCACCTCATGCACCACTAGAAAAAAAATAAAAAAAATGATTAAAGCTTTTAGCTGTTCAAACCTCAAACATACGCTACTGTAAAGATGGGATCAATAATTACAATGGAAACACTGTAAGAACAACATTTAACAGGGTGACCAGATATTGGTGTTTGGTATAATGATTGTACAATAAAAAATTTGAAATAATAATTTTAGACATAATGCAATTTATTTGTGTAGCTTGCATGTAACTGATGTCACTGCAAGTCACACAGGAATGCCCTAATTGTTCACTCAAGCCACAGACGTTTTTATTTTATGAAATGCATCATTAGATTATCAATCTAATCTTAATCTTAAATGCAATCTAGGAACAGTAGTTTAAATGAATAAATCAACAGTTCTAAGAGATTATTTACTAAAAAATACTAGAACACACTACAATGAAAACACATGTGTGTATTAGCATTCTGCTAACAGACCTACTAATATGGAATTTGCCTTTAAACTATACACTATTCTACAAAGAATACTTTAAAATTGTTGAAGCAGAATCTATAAACTGGAGTTTTGAGTCCTGCTAGCTAAACTTGCTAACTGTTCTGTACTTAGAAAGACAGTGTCCGTGACTTTTTAGCATTAACTGCAGTTAAAATGAACAAATCTAAAGCAAGTTGTGGGCATTAAAGTTTAGTTTGAGGTAAAATGCAAACTAATTGGGGTATAATAATTACAATGCATAAACAAAGTTCACTTCTGAGTTTTGACATGCTATCTAGCAGGCATCTTGGGAAGATTAGCAAAGCACTTAGCAAAGTGGCTTAGTGAAGTCTTTAGCAGAAACATGAAGTACCAGCGCAACAAGCTATAAGTGCAAAAAAAACGGGCAGGACGCTTTTTGTGGCTGCATTACAAAAATAATTAGTATTCTTGGCATTTGCAGCGGGTTGAACAGTCATGCTTGTGACTGAGGCGAACAAACAGCAGGTTTTACATATGTAAACACAAAATAACACAGCCTATTACTACATCACTACAATAGTCTTGATAAACTTAGTGTATTTATTTCAGTTGCCAATTATATATAGGTTGTTTCAATTTAAATACAAGCATAAGAAAAACAGCAATAAATCAGCCATGCTAAGCTGAAGTACCTTTACGAGAAGCAACATGATTTGCCTACTTACTATTTAGGCTAATTCAATGGTACAATGTCTGCTTTATGAATGTCCTAATGGAAAGACAATGTCCTGATGTTGTTTTTATAGTAAGTTTTAGACATCCAGACATCTGCACTTCTCGAAAGGCAGTGTTCTATGCAGTTATATATCCATGTTCACAGTCACCTTTGCGTTTATCCTCATACACTTTGATGCCCTGGTGCAAGAGGTCTTTGGGCAGTAGTGTGTTGGTAGATAAGACTTTTGTTTCACCTGTGGTCAGGTCCTTCTCAACCGTGATCTCTACAGCGTACATCGCTGAGCATTCAACAAAATGAGAAATTACCATCCTGCAAAGGTGCATTCTTACAAAACCACACACACACACTCACCTTCAATAGATATGCTACCTGTACCAAGCATAGGTTTTTAAACCCCACTTTCTACGTTTTTACTTTCTGATTTACTCTCTGACAAAATTCATTCACTTTCTGAACTACTTTCTCATTAGAGGAAGCAGGAAAAGGCAGGAAATGACCCCCTGATAGATTGCTTGTTCATCACATCACAAGTACAAACAGCTTCCAGTGCAACCAAATCCCATTACAGTTTAAAAATCTAGCTGTTTGCTCTAAAAAATCATAATCATAATTTTTTCCCATAATAACATAATTACCATAATGTTTCAAAATACAGTTTAATAATTTTAAAACCATTAAAATCCATGCTCTAATTTTTACATGCTGTATAGATAAACATTGTCTTTGGAAACAGCATGTTGTCAAGAGCAGTACCAAGTATTCTAATATAGCTCAGCTGCTATGGCAACCCCAAGTGATGTAAAAGAATCTAAAAATAACATATACCCAGCTATTCAACATTATGTTTTTTGGTGAAGAACACAAGTGTTAAAGACACACAGAAACACACACACATCCATGCAAAGATTAATGGCATGAGTTATATTAAAAAGAAGTAATTCAGACAATAGGTTAGCTTTGTACTAGACATTAATGACTGGGGGCCTGAAAAGTTTCAGCAATTAGATTTTTCTATCAAGACTAAAGGAACTATTTAAATATATACATATAGGTTATTGTGCAAAGGTTTGGGCAATCTGGTCAAATTGCATGTTTTACTAATTGTTTAAAAAGAAAATAAAGGTTTAGATGCATGTCAATCAGGGCAACTTGCAAGAGCCTTAAATACCCTTTATGATTACCTTGTGATTACCTTGATTATGAAAAAAGAGAGCAATTACTTGCCACTCAAAAGCAAAAAATGGAAAAATGGAATGAAGTATGTCCCTTATGAACTTAAGTTTGGTCAAAATCCTAGAATCAATTGCATGCAGTAGATAGTAATAAAGATGCAAGTTTTTAAAGCCACAGGGAAGTTCATAAAAACTAAAAATATCAGTTCTTTATAATGCACCTGTAGATGATCAGAAATGAATGACAGTCCAAATATAAAATAATGATTTGGATGATGTTACAATAGTGGCACATTATTAAGTCCACTGTTGCATGAAAAAGACGTGAATTCACACCATTTTAAGCCAAAGAACAAGTCAAAAAAAAAAAAGAAAAAAAAAAAAAAAGAAAAAAGTGAATTCAGAGATTCAAGGTCAAGAATAAGATGCACAAAACAACAGGAACCATGGGAAATGTGAACCAAAGATACGACTTACAGAATGCCAGACACTACAATGATCAGTGGCAAGCAGAATGAGACCAAAGGCTTTGAGACAGGAAATGATTAGGGGAGAAACCTAGAACAGGTTAGTAAAATGAACAATGAACAAAAAAGCCTCAACAATGGGAGGAACACAAATGATAAGCAAGTCGACAAACACAGACGCAGAAGACGTGCAACGGTGGGAAAATACATGCACAGAATGGTGATGGTTCACAGATATTTTAAAATTATACTGTATATGAATGAGGATATATGCTGGGTTGTGCACACACGCATTTGGCCTTGTTGTGCCCTAATTTGAATATGTATTGCTTATTATGGTTGGAATTATTTTTAAATATGTGTTTGCCCTGCTTTAAGAGCAAACCTCATAACTGAAAACGTAAAAACAATAAAAAAAAGTGTCATTACTTAAACGTCTGATGGTTCTGAATAGAGTTCATTATCACCCCGGATACAGACAGACAGGGTTAGTGAGAACTCTACAAACTAATGAGTGTTTCAGTTTCTTAGGGCGGATATAATACTCTCAGGGGCCCTTCAAAATCCATTTCCACTTCTCTCTAGGCAACCATGTCATAATGAAAGTAAATGTTTGATTAAAAAGCAAAACAAAAGGTTTATAATGTAAGCATTAGCTGCTGCCCAGAGCTAATATCGTTTCACAATATGGACATTTGGAACAGTAAAGGTCTAACCTTTGAACAATTTAGAGGCCCAAGCTAAATGTTTAACTTCTAATATGTTTAGATAAAATTTGCAAATGGTTAAATTAAGGGTAATAATTCATTTTAAGCTCCAGTCGTCCGGCACTCACCTGCTCTCATCAGGTCAGAGTCACCTCTGGATTTCTCTAGACGAGGGCTGAGGTGAACTTTGATCTCTCTGACCTCTAATAACGGTCATGAAACAAGGATATGAAGAGGAAAGGAGGACATAGGGATATGAAATAGATGTAGACAAACGGAGGAACAGGTCCGGTAGGAATGTGCTGATTGAACAGCACTCAAAGTGCCTGGTCTGGAACCTACTCAAGATACTTACTACTGTATTAGTTACTACTGAATCTGGTAGTTCAGGTTGCTTAATGTAATAATCTCATTCATTCTTTCTAATTCCCTTCTTTCTTGGCTGTCGTCAACAATTAAACATGGTACGCGTTATATGTTTAAGTGTCTTGAAGCACAACTGGAATTTTATCCCAAAGTCAAAATATTATATACCTTCACGAAGTGTTTACACTGAAATTTGCAATGATGGTGTTTCCAAGAATTCCAATGATGTTGAGCGACAATTTAAAAAGTTCTCATACTTCAGATTTCTTCCTTAATTTGAATTATAAACCACAAAAGTGTACAATTTAAAACTTTAAATTTAACATGAATACATTACAATATATAAAACAAAAATGGATAATTAACTGAATTACCTTTTACTGTGTCTTCCACAACCTAAGACAAAGAAAGTGTGGGTTTTATTTAAATGATTCCAACATATGCAGACTTCATTATTAAATTAATTAATATGATCTTAAAAGAAAAGTCTTGATCTCATTAAAGCCACAGAATCCAATAAAACATTATAAGCTTTGTTAAGAGGCTGCTTTCTTTTTTATCTCAAATCAAACAGACCTTGCCGTGCATTTTAAAAATATTACATTTGGTCATTTTATTAGACGCTTTTATCCAAAGTGATTTACAGAGCAAACACAGAGTTGGCCACAGCATCCCTGGAGCAATGAGGTTTACGGGCCTTGCTCAAAGACCCACATTGGTAACTTCAGTGGACCTGGGGATTGAACCCAAAACCTTCGGATTGATATTCCAACACCCTAACCACTGAGCTACTATGTCTTTCTTCCCAAAGTATGTTCAGCCAGTTTATGGTCTACAGTCACCAATAAATGGATGATCCTTGTATAATCCTTATATAAAATAAATGTTTAAACCCAAACATAAACCTACATCATATAAAATAAATTATTAAACCTCAAAACAAATAAAGTAAAGGCTATTCCTAATTTTCAATTCTAAAAGAATACTGTGTTTACATGCAGAAATAAAAAAAAAAACCTTCTTACCTTCTCCTCTATAATCATTTCCTCATTCTGCACAACATCAGACAGATTTTCTTTGGTGGATGTGACAGACACACCTGTCTCCAGCTCCTCCAGTTCCTGTTCCATTCTAGAATAGAAAAGGAAATGTAGTTATAGCGTTGAATTTGATTATCACGTTTTATTCTCTGCCATTAATCATGTTCTATCTTAATATAGTTCTGTTTTAATTCAGCACTGATGAAACTCTTATACCTCTACAGTGACTGAAAAAATAAGGTGAAATGATTATTAAGCTCCATGTTCACATAAAAAAGAAGCTGAAACCCATCTAAGTGCATGTTTCTCAACTCATTTTTTATTTCTGAACACTGTCTCAGGGAAGCTATTAAGCACCGTTACCTTAGGATCGTCTCCTCAAGTTCTTTTGTTTTGGCCTCATCTTCGTGAAGCTGCTTTGCGGCCTCATCCTCCTCCGAGCCAGCAGAGGGAGCACCATCGAGCAGCCATCTCTCTCTTAATGCCTTTGACTGTTGAAAAAAACCCACATGCTAATCATATAAAAAACAAAAAAATGGAGATAATAAATTATGGGATGTTTATCTTTTATAGTTGCAGATTGTTCTATAAAACATTCAGTGAGAGAAAAACAATCTAGTGCAGAACATTTTGTCGTGTTTATACTACGTAGCAGATAAATAATTCGTATACTATACTGATCTATCTCTACAGACCTTGTTCTTGTGTATGTGCCAATAAATTGTATTATCTATATTCACATTTACTTGGTTTTATCTAACCCTGTAACACCTAAAACACATGTTTCATACCTTCTCGTCTACACTTTTTATGGTTTATAATCTCTTACAGCTCTTTGAGGACACATAATTCCATCACGACCATTAAGAGATGCTGATGCCAGCTGCACCCTGTTTCCTGAACCCACAAATAATCCTTAGAGGAAACCTCTTTGCATACTGGGCAGGATATTAATGTACAATTCTCAGCAGATGGGAAGAAGTCTCTTCTTCTATTTTCCATAATAAAGGAGAAAAAATAGGCAATGTACGTGTGTTTGTTGATTGTTGAGCAGGAATCGAAGTCTTTGTGGATTCAGAATCAGCTGACTTGTGAAAAGCAGACAGGAAACAGCTATTCATGTGGGAATAATGCTGCGTAGGCCTGATCTGACATTCAGCACTATGCCTGGCTCCAGCTCCAGCAGTTCCAGACCAGAGCAATTTGGAGTCCAAAATTATTCAATTGAGCTTCAGAATCTTTTTTTATTGTAGTAAAAACAAGAAATCAAAAAATCAGTCAGGGAATGATTTGTTAAAATAAAAGACGAAAAAAAAGCAAAAATGCATTGCTGTTTGCTTTGGATTAGTAAAACTATTTTCTCTTAATCATCAGTTCAGTTATTTCTGCCTTCACTACCTAAATAAATGTTCATTAGTGGAGCCCAAGCAATTGTGATTTAGTATTATTTTTTTGCAGCAACAGTTACCTATGTAGATATACAAATAAAAATCCGTTATTTATTTTACAAGAGAACTGCATATGCATATTTAGCTTTATATGGCAGAATAAAATACCTTATGCATGGGATGCAATCAGTTACATGACTGCTATTTCATGTGATGAACCATAAAGTGTTAAACTAACATTTAATAAACCATAAATTCACATATTCTTAAAAAATACATTTTTGAAATTTTAGCAATTTTAAGTAGAATTTAGAATTTATAAATAAATTTATAACATAATTCCTTATCTCCATCCTTTACTCACACACACACACAGACACACACACACACACTTAATAACCGACACAATGCAAATTGTAAAACAATATCACAGCAAGCATCCTGCCTGACCATTGTTCTTAAAAATAATTACAAACTATTAGAATTACAAAAAGATATGTTTTGTTATTTAGAATACTTTCGGAAGCTAGAATTCAAAATTTTAAATACATTTTTTTCAGTTATTTTATGCAACTATTACTGGTTATTGTTGTTGATAATACATGCACATGCTACAGTGCTGGGAGTTCAGTATTCCGAGTTCAGTACAATAGCAAAACAAGAGATCTGTATAAAGGACCAGTTTTGCATCCACTGATGCATTTAAAGTTTAATATATGAAGCTCTGCCCAGCGATGGATTGGCGCCCTGTCCTGGGTCTATCTGCCCAGCGCCCGAGACGTTCTCCCCTGGATGGGCATGGGGAACCCCACCGCGACCCTAATAGAGGATAAAGCGGGAGATAATGAATGAATGAATGAATATATGAAGCTCAAACTAATATCGGCATTAGGGTTAACTCAGAGTCTGGACCTTAGATTGATTGTGGTTAAGAAATATTGCTCAAATTTAAGGCAGAAAATATTCCAGCTGTAACTCTTGATATCTGTTTCTGTGGTAGTATCTGACCAACTCTTTTTCTCTAGCTCTCACTCTCTGGTTTCATGTCTCTTTTTCTTTGTCTGTTCCAGCTTCTCTTTCTGTCTCTTTTGGCATTTTGCTGACTGCACCACGTCTCTCCATGGAAACTGCTAATGAAGTGACTTTTTGGACCTTCTCTCTGGCTCGTGTTAAATGGTCTATATAGTGTTTTACCATAAACAGAAAACCTCAAAAAATCTCATATAACATTACATTTTTAAACAAACCGATGAAAACATGATTAACATGACTTTTACAAGAATATTTGCATCATAAATCAAGCCTCTTTAGTAAGGGAAAATTTTGCTCTTAGTCTGACATGGCAGGAGGTCCTAACAGCTCTCAACTAGATTCGGTATCTTCCTGTGTCTGACAGATGAGTGTCCTTGGCTGGAGGCACAGTATGAACTGTCAAAACACCTTAACTGGAATATGACATGCCTAATGCTTAATCTGATCTGATTCTCTTGTGCTGTTACTGTATGTACTGATGTAAGTAATCATATGCTTCAACCACTAGAGTTTGAAATATATTTAGGTTTACAATTTTATGTTCGGGTGGCACAGGGGCTTAGTGGTTAACATGTTTTTCTTTCAATGCTGGAGATCCAGGGTCGAATCCCGATCTGGGTGGAGTTTCCATGTTCTCCCAGGACCTCCCACAGTCTAAAAACATGGTTTAGAGGTAAATTGAGTGATCTAAATTTCCCATACCTAAAAATAGCCCCCATTCTGTTTGCCCAACAAGGGATTTGCGCCCTGTCTAGGGTGTATCTGCCCAGCGACCGAAATGTTATCACCTGGATAGGCATGAAGAACCCTCCCGCAACCCTAATACCTAGCATAGGATTAGGCAGAAGATAATAAATGAATTAATGAATAAATTAATTTTATGTTAAAGATCTTACCTTGAGGTGCTGCAGTTGTCTTCGGTCATCCTCCAGCTGCCTTTTTTTGTTTTCTATCTCTGTTTGTTTCTTTCTCTTCTCCTAGAATGTAATTTCATGCTCAGTAATTAATTTCATCACAATAACACCTAACTTTTGGGGATTATTTTATAGATAGAATAAGATATAGAATTATATTACAGCATCAACTCATGGACATTTATATTCCCCCTTAATTCATAAGCTTTGTTTTTAACATTTATTTAAAAAAATCCATTAAGCATGAACTTAAATACTAAATTTCTACTCAAATCTTAATGCCAAATCAGTAATGCCTTTAATAGCATGTTAACAGAGAAATACTCTACATACTGCAACTTTAATGCTTTAAATTAATATTGAATAATAAATATTTAATTGAGATATGCTTTAATCATTAATCACTGAATATGCTTCTTAACATTGATTTGTGTATAAATACTTTAATGTATATCCACTTAAATTTATTTGCTTATGATTTTTTTTTCTCTCTATTGTTATTAGTTTAGTTGTATCTAGTGTCAATGCAGTTGATATGGCTATTGATAAATTTCAGTACCCGTCATTTCACCTCCCCACCACACCCCACCATCTAATATGATTGGACGGGAGTCATGATTAAAACCTCCTCATGAAACACTAAGCCAGGAATGGCTACTATTTATATATTTGCACAGGAAGTACAAGCACATAGGAAGGACAGCACTGGTCTTTACTCTGAAGACACAACCAGCCCCATAGTGCTGCACCATTCATGTGCACAATATTGCAATCTATTGATTGCAATTGCAATTTTTTGATTTTGATCATTTTGATTGAATAATTGACTGATTGATATACTTTATTAATCCCACACTGGGGAAATTCAAAAAGTGAGAAAGATCAGATGTAATAAATTGGGAAAGAAAAAGGCAGGTGTACAGTATCATTAGGTTTTTACTGTGCAAATGTAAATAGAATTTTAAAATGTTGTACTTATTTTTAAGGTTTTTTAATAAAAATATGTAGAATAAACATTGCTTACTGCTATAGCCTGCAGTCTCTCCTGCTGTGCCAGTGCCTCAGACATCCTGAATGAGAGAGAGAAAGAGAGAGAGCCAGATTACAAACAAGAAACATCTCTAAGATAGACAATGGATGATGCAGCAGGAGGAAAGCTCTGTTTCCTCATTAAGGCTATCTGCTATTTTGCTGCCTTATCCGGAGTTTCTGTTAATTTTCAAAAAGTATTTTCAGAGAATGTCAGGTCTTTTACTTCCTTCCTTCTTACACCAGGTTCTTTGCTTCAAAAAGCAATCACTTGGTCTAACACAAACGCACATTATCACTCTGCCCTATAGCTCCCTGCTTATAATTCATGCCGCTTGCCACCAGCAGTCTGTATAGAACATTGCTCTTTTCCTATAAAAACAGTGAATTAGTACATGATTTGACTGAGAAGTGACGTTTGCTGATTTTGCTTTCATTTGTTTGCAACTCTTTCATTACTTTCGATTGTAATTGAGTTTACATTACTCTTCATATCTATTGTCTACTGTTCAGACCACAAGGATTGTTTTTATATGAAATAGTTTAATAGCCCAATTTATTTTTTGGAATACACTAAAAGTGGAATGTGGTATCAATTGGTAATGTGTGTCATTTATAATTAACCCAGTTGTCAGGTGTAGATGTCTCACAGACCACCACACTAAGGAGGAATACAATAAGCAATAAACAGTATTGTATATTTTTGTTGGCTATTGATACTGTGTCAGATTTCAGCCTTTGTTAACTGTAAATTTGTTTAAACGTGGTTGTTTAATGTCTTGGAAAACAATAGCCAAATCGAATAACACAAAACTACATCCGTAAATGAATAAATACACACTCACTCAGTTTAAGTGATTTAAATTGTTATTTTGTGTAAAATCTTAATTAAGGTGTAAAAATATGTCCACAGTCTCATGATTTAAGCATTAACAATCATTTTTACCAAAGTCCACCAGAGAGTCCTGAACATGGAGTCCAGACAATAAAGTAAGCATTTGTAATACATACATAGGGAAAACATGCAAAACACACATAAAATGTCACTATGAATTAAAAACATGATTGTTTCATGTTTTAGAGGGGGCTCTTAAAAAATTGAACGTGGAATTGTGGAACGAAAGCTGTTAATAATTTATCATTAACTCTTTAACGAGTTGTTGTTTACTTTTGCTATTTGCACATGGTTATTTTATAAATACAGAATATCTGAAATAAACATCTAAGTCAGATGTCTCTTATTTACAGTGGTGTCATTTAACAAAGATGAAGACACAGTCAGCAGTTAAATGCACCATCATTCTTTTCCTAAAAAGCCTGAAGTTATGTTGCAATAGACACAGAAAAACACAAACATCCCAGCTGGAGCGTCTGAAAGATGGGGGGTGGGGTGCCACAGGGGAGTAGAGGAATGCATGAAGTTTGGCCCTCGCTATGACACCCCACAGTCTTACATGTGTTTTTCATCCTAACCACACACACACACACACACACACACACACACACATACACACACACATACACTCCTCCATCTCTGAAACATATAACACACACCACTTGTACAAACAGGGAGGGAAAGGTCAGTGAGTTGGAGGAATGAGGCATCACAGGGAAATTCTCAGTGTGCTGACTCTACTGATGCTTTCTGAATAATACACCACACATCTGATGATGTCCACCAGTGGAATTACAGTTCATCTCAGTTCCAAACAAACGCCTGCCTTTTAATGTAATCGGGTGTTAAGAAGATGCATCCACTCCGAATATACTGAGCTCATGTTTTTAGATGCGTAACGCTAAGCCTGGCTCAGTTGTGCACGCTCAGCACCTCTGATGTCTCACTCTAGCTGGCATGACTTGACAGGATGCAGAACATAGTGCAGCTAAAAAAATATCATAAAACTGCAGCACTAAGAAGAGAAACAGCATAAAGGTCAGTACAGGAGACAAATGTAGAATGTGATGTGGTTTCATCACACATCAAT
The DNA here is from genome assembly GCA_019802435.1 of Corydoras maculifer. Taxonomy (NCBI): domain Eukaryota; kingdom Metazoa; phylum Chordata; class Actinopteri; order Siluriformes; family Callichthyidae; genus Corydoras; species Corydoras maculifer. The sequence continues at coordinate 4,118,126 of JAFMOD010000319.1, read as the reverse complement.
TTGTTGTATGGAACCTCACTGCGACCTCAGGCACACCACATCAGCCAGATTATATATCATTTGACCACTATTCACAAAAAATCCTAGTGCTATTTGATTTTAGATATAATCATGTATATAAATATAATTTATAATATAATAATTTCATGTGTATGTTTGCTTAGTTGCTTTTAAAAATAACCCATTTTATAGCTTGAGCACATGATCACTTTATTTCATCCCTCCTACAACATATTCTGTCATTATTTATTTTGGCTTGCTGCTTTTCCTACTGTGTAGAATGTGGTAGACAATTTCCCGATCATAATTGGCCTCATAAACTTTTAATTGAAGTCATGTTAAAACAAAAAAATATATATGTATAAAACTTTATTTAATATTTCATTACCGTACTGACCTATTGAAGTTAGAGCAGAAAAATTACTTAAATCTGCTCAAGTCTGTACCCCGTGTAATCCAACTTCAACTACAACAGGCTGACAGTCACTCTGTCATATGAAGACCACATGTCTCTAAGTTTCTCACATGCTTATCAGCCACAGCTAATATAAACAATGGGGGAGTCTCACAGTTGAACCAAAGCTTAAATTACATTCATAATTGGAATGTTTTGCCCTGGGGGGTCAGATTCCGACACTGGCTACATGGAATTTCTCTGTCATGGTCACTACAGTTTTTAAAACTTCTAATCCTGTACCATTATATACCGCACCACGGATAGCATTTAAAGATCAGTGTTTGAATCCAGTGCAGGTTGGGAATCTATTAATTGTGAGCAGACTAGTATTTTTACTGCTGCTGATTCCTGTTTTATTGTTCATGGTCGCACCTGTTTTTTTTTCCTCGACTGACAAAGTCATTTGTGTTTTTTAAAAAAGTGTTTGTCATGTTGTTTCATGTTTCATATTTGATTATGTACTTCTGTCTGTTTTTATTTGTCCTGCATCCATCAGCTGAGTTGTTGGAACAGTCACATCATAATACTGGCCATTTATATAATGCAGTAAAAAAATGTGAGCTCTCATGATGTGGAACATCATAACTATAAAAAAAAATCAACACAAACATGCATAGATTTCACTTTTTCACATACCAATAAACACATTTCATTTTAAATCAACCAAAATACAAAAGTAAAAAAACAGTTTTTGGAACTGTGGACATAGACTGGAGTTAAGCCACACTTACAGTTTAAAACTTGTGAGCCAGGAATCAAACGCAAGAACTCTTTGCCATTAGGTGACAAAACTAAGCACTGCACCCTAGTGTTGCCAAAACTAATTATTTAGTAATTCAGCTCTAAGATTTTTATTTTTTCCCCAGCTGAGTCACTAATGCAGCAGCATTTGAAAAAAAACAGGAAATTATGGGAATGTAAGGTATCCGTTGTGCTGCAAAAATGACTTCTAATGGAACTGAGCTAAAACAGATGTTTCTTACACTCAACTGAGTAAAATGACAAGGAAACCAGATCACAGCTTTCTCACTTCTACATTCTGCTTTTGCACTTCAGGCAGGTTTCCAAATACCAGACTCTGAGTGAAGACTGAGGATGGAAGTGAAGAGTTTGGAGTTTACATGCCTTTCTAACCTCCCAAATGAGTCCATATGTGATCCTGCTACAAAACAGGACTAAGGTGTTTCCTGGAAAAATCACAGCATGTGCTAATGGCTAATGATGGAGTGTTTCTTTCATGTTTCGAGCTGTAGCAGCTCTTAAAAATCAAAAAGAAAGACAAAAGCCCAATTAATACCAACAACTGCAGAAAAACAAGTAGCATAAACAGCTAATGTCCTTTTGGAATTTATCTGCTGGTAAATAAACCACAAAAACCCAGCAGTGTCCAGTCTGGTATGTTTCCTGGTATAATATACTATTTTATGCAACTACTAAACTAAAATAATAAATACGAAGTTTGAAACTAAATCTGATAATGTACAATACAATGCTCTGAGGTATCATATTACAATAAAAGTAATAAAGAAATGTAAAGTGCACAGATGAATCTAACTACAGATTATGAAAACTAAATCATTAAGGTAAACTTTGTTATCTTTTTAATCTGAGCCTTATTTTTATCACATACACAATTTCCAATAATTTTTGATGAATTTGTGCTTTTGTAAAGATACATTTCAATTAGAAAATAAGAATTCAGTACTGATTTAATCCAGTATAATCTATGTGTCATCTGAAATCATTGTGTAATTAAAGGTGTCATCAGTCTAATGAGCCAAGTCCTTATGGGACTCTGAGAAAAACGAATAGCTGAATGAGTATAAATCCTAATGCATTGTCACCCTGCTAGACGAGTGTTTACTGTGGTAGTTAAGAGCAGGCCGGAGGTCCTGCCACATGGGAAGCTTTCTAGGTCATTAATTTCACTTTATGGAGAAGTCAGTGTCATGTGACTATATGCATGAAATCATAAGCAAATCTATTTTGTCTTTTCATTATAAATGCTAATCTACTTTTTATGACTCAAAAACAAAGTAATAAGTGCTGATTAACGTGCTGTGTTGCAGTGTTGCTAGGCCAGCATTCAATCCTGTCGAGCACTTCTTATTACAAAGGCAGTAACTCTGGAGTATGTGCTAAAAGACCCTGCACCCATTGATTTATCCCCCTGTTAATGAGGGCATGTGCCTGAGGCTCGGCACTACAAAGTGACCTTGGGTACAGGAACACAGACGGAAGCTCTGGTCCAACACAGCCATTTATCTCCTTTTATTTAAATACTGTACCTCAGGGGCACATTCAGACCAAATACAAGCACCACCATCTATTCAGCACATTATATTAAATTTTCAAGGTCTGGAGAACAATGAAAAACATATAAAATTAAACTCAATGTTAGTGTGTCAATTAGTGTGTATATAACATTTGGCTTTGCATTTTTATCTTTGCTGAATGCATGTGAAAATATATAAAATAAATAATATGATATAATAAAAGAAGACTGTAAAAGGGCTTTAAAGATAATAAGTACAGGTTTCTTTATGCTGTAGGCCTCAATCAACCTGAGGTGTGCCTTAACACTGTATTTACTTAAGCTGTATATGGGAACAGTATGGGGAAGGCCCTTTTGTGACCTGACATGACTGTGCTTCAGTGCACAAATCAAGGCCCACAAAAGCACAGTTTGGCCAACATAAATAAATTCCTGACTGGGAAATGGAGACTGCAAGCCAGGCCCTTTCAACTTGAGTGTCTGGCTGAACAAATGCACTTTTGCATGACTTGGCGAAAAATTCCTACAGACAAATTTCAAAATCTTGTACAAACACTTCCCTAAAAGTAGAAGGCCTTAGCTGCCAAAGGGAGCCAACTTTAAATTAAATATTTAAAGCTCCTGTTGGTGTAAAACTTCTCTCTGTATATATAATCTTATCACCTCAGATGTAAGATTACAGGTTTAACACCTTAGGTTTGCTCTATTAAAATTACTTTGATGCAAATAGCAATATCATCAGTAATACAGTATAGTCAGTTGGATGTAGTTGTAGAAAGTTGCATCATTTTAATGAAGTCAACCAACTGGTTTAGATTTTATTTCATGTTTTAACCATCAGTCTGTTCCATAGAAACTCACATTATTCATATGTAAAAAGAGGGCTGAACTCAAATCTCTCTGAGTGCCCCTTCAAAAGCACTCATCCCAAAACTGTTCACTGAAGTGGAAGAATTCTGTCAGTCTCTATGGAGACCCACAAATTGTGAATAAGTCCTTCCATCGCATGGAATGGAATATCATAACCATCATATTAATATTGTAGGCTAATAGACAGGTAATATCTTTATCCAGGTATTCTTTTTTTATAGAGTAACTAAATATCTATATCCACAATGACATGAGATCTAGTAAATTTTACATATGGACAGAGTCTAACCAATAAGTCATGGATTACAGTCTCAAGCTCTGTATTTTATGGTTCAATTAGTGCGCATGCACAAGCTATGACTGTGTTTTCACTTTAACTTTCTAATCTTTATTTATCTTTTTTACTTATCTTTCTGCAGTTGCCTCCCAGGAATTAATAAAGTGTTCTGATTCTGAGTCTGTTTTTTAATTTTCATTGTAGTGTGAGATTAAATAGATACTAATCAATTCATTTTCTTTTTTAACAAAATTTTCTCAGACCTTACTGTATAAATGGTGCTGTCAAAAACCAATTGTGGTATCGTTAAATTCTAAAAAGAACATGGTATGCAATGAATAATTATATTTAATTGACATCAGTAAATAAAATGCTAAACTACTATTAAAATGATCAAAATTTTAATCATTACCTCATAATTTTATCCACCATTAAATACATTAGTTAAATTTAACATAATAATTAACTAATTCATAACAATTTTTTAAGATTTAAGCACAGCATGGCCACAATGTACTTGTTTTTTTTTTTTTTTTTCAACTTGGCAGCATTTCGGATATTTGATATTTATCCTGAAGGAACTGCTCTTTGAAGAACCCCTCCTGCTGACTCACCGTTTTTGTCACAAGGTCCTTATGTAAAGTAAGTTTTCCCTGAATGAAGCTGCAAAAGCCTGAAATGGGAAGCCAGCATGGCTCTAATGTAGCTGTGAGCGAGGTTGGGTAAAAGGCTAAACACTTCAACCTTTTCACTCTCCAACAGTTGCTCCAGGAATCTCAACGCAAGGCCCAGCCCATATCAGATAGCACATGCCTCAACATCAGCAATGGAAACAGTCCACACTTTGTTTTATATCCCTATAGACATGTGGAGTTCTTTAAAAACACAGTTAATCTTGTGAAGTTAGTTAAGCACTGATCTCACGTCAGTGTAATTCTGTACTCCACTATTCACTTTCACTTTAAACAGCAGAATTTACATCAGAGATGTGCATAAAACATCAGCTGCAGATATCTATTAGGATTGTCATTTTTCACCCACATTTTTAAAGTTTGTGTCATCTTTTAAGTTTGGTCTTTAAACTTTTCATGCAAATTGCTTCATGTTAGGGAGGCACTACATTCTCACTTATCAGGAACATCCATTCTTTAATGTAAAATACCAATAAGGTATGGCAAATATTATCATGTGATTTCTCTGCCAACCGAGTACATTTTCTCAAACAGCTGCTTACATATTTTTTTAAAAGCACTAGGAGGAATGTGCCGCCACTCTTATCTGTCTACATGAGCTCACTGGCTAATGCCACGGTGATGTACAGAGAGCAATCATGTTGCCCACCCTATATACTGGTTTGGGCACTAGGTTTAAAGCCTCAAATATCATTATTATTATTTTGACCTCTTAATCCTCTACTGAGGGTCTCCATGCCCATCCAGGTGAGAAGTTTTGAGCACTGGACAGATAAACCCAGTACAGGGCACGAATCAATTACTGGGCACACACTCACTCACACAGACATGCACACACTATATAGGGGCATATTATAACAATATAATCGATTCAGCTTAAAATCATGTATTTGGACTGTAAGACAAAACCCAGAGAAATCACATATGGAAGCAGGAAGAACATGCAAACTCCACCCAGATTTGAACCTGGAGCCCCACTGAGAGGTAAGCATGCTAACCTCTACACCACCATGCATCCAGCGTTAAATTCCATCCATCCATCTTTCGCTTTATCCTCTACTAGGGTTGGGGGGGGGGGGGTTCCCCCATGCCCATTCAGGGGAGAACGTTTCGGGCGCTGGGCAGATACACCCAGGACAGCCAATCTATCGCTGTGCACACACTCACTCAATTACTCATACAGACACACTCTATATGGGGAAATTTGGAGAATTCAATTGACCTTAAACCTTGTTTTTGGACTGTGGGAGGAAACCAGAGAACCCGGAGGAAACCCACAGGGAGAACATGGAAACTCCACCCAGATTGTGATTCGAACTGGGAATCCCTAGCGCTGAGAGGAGAACATGCTACCATTAAGCCACCGTGCCACCGTTAAATTCCATACATACTATAATCATTTTAAAGATAGATCTGGTTTGATGACTTTGACATAATGATCAGATAATTTCTCAGAATACCTCAGTATTACGTCAGTGTAATTATAGACATGAAGCACTTCAACCAAGTTTAGACCACAACGGTGAATATCTCTGAAATATCTCTGAAATCTGGGGGATGGGGAGCACATGAAGGGCACTTTATTTAGGCGGTAGTAAAAAAATAGAAGGGGGCAGCATTACAGGACAGAAGCCTGCGTGCAGAAATGCATGAGGAGCTTTCCTGGCTGCTTATACAGCGTTGGGTGACTCCTACATTTTAAAGATGCCAGTAATGATCCTCGTTTGGACAGTTTTTATTCCTAGCTCTGCATCCATGTTAGATCCGAGTAGGCTACGTGTTTTGCGCAGCGCTCCTTCCTGTCCCGTTCTGCGCATCCACACGTTACCAAAGCCTGATTAGATATCACCGAGCAATAATACAAAGATTTGTGTGAGATTACACAAAAAAACATCAGCATCGCATGCTTTCAGAATCCCAACATGGAAACCCCGTCTCTGTAAATATGTGATGGCTGCATTAAGACCTCAGGGGCCTGCTGTTTTATTAAATATGATTAAATCAGGTGTGAAAACTTTTCCAATGTCTGCAAAACGCAGCAGGCCAGCATTTAAATGCAGACTGGGTGTGTGTCGGGAGCGCGCACGGCCACAGCTGGACGGCAGCGCGGATGAGAGGATGAAGCCGCGCTGCAGGTGTGGCAGCGGCGGAGCAACTGGTTTAAACGTTCTTCCCACGCCGTGCACATGGACATACAACTAATCCAAAAAAAGCGACTTACTCGGTTCTGCTGGAAGTCCCTCCTCACGCGGTCCTCCAGTAAATCGGGCTTTAAAAAGCTAGTGCGCGCGTCTGTCCTAGCTATTTCTTATTCAAGGCGCACCGACAGAAATTGGGGTCTCGATTTGCTTTCGCTTCTCTCTCTCTCTCTCTCTCTCTCTGTGTCGCTCTGTCTTGATCCTGGCCGATGTGGATCGTGTGCTCAAAATCCCACAAAGCTTCAGAGGGTGCAGTCAGCTCCAGCGCTTCTCATTGCCGTGTCCACTCAGTCCTGTCCCCTTTTGTCGGGGTGTGAGGTCCTCAGATGGATTTCGAGCCTATTTTCATCCGCCCAGGTGATGAAAGGCAAGCTGGATCAGTACTGCCCTCTGCCGGACCCCGACAGCATTAATACGAGTGGTGCCTAAGTCATTTCAGGTCATACAAACGGCTTGTGAATACAATTCTAAACAACAGTTTAAAAGAGGAGTGTAGGACAAATGCTTAAGTTGCTTTTTAAGGCGACTTAATGAACTCTTTTTCCATTTCCCCACTTAAGATCCAATCATAGGGCGGCACGGTGGCTTAGTGGTTAGCACGTAGCTCTCAGCACTAGGGATTCCCGGTTCGAATCCCCATCTGGGTGGAGTTTCCATGTTCTCCCCATGTACACGTGGGTTTCCTCCGGGTTCTCCGTTTTCCTCCCACAGTCCAAAAACATGGATCAATTCAATTGAGTTCTCCAAATTGCCCCATATAGAGTGTGTCTGAATGAGTGGGTGCCCAGCGATAAATTGGCTGGCTGTCCTGGATATATCTGCCCAGCTCCCAAAACGTTCTTCCCTGGATGGGCATGGGGAACACCCCCCCCCCCGCGACCCTAATATAGGATAAAGTGGAAGATAATGGATGTATGGATGGATGAAGATCCGATCATAAAGCACTTCTGAGTGAGGACACTCATTCACAGCAATGTGATAAAGTAAAGTGATCTATTTTGTCTTCCACATTTAACCCATCCATGCAGTGAACACACACATATACACACACTTAGTGAAGTGAGCACACAAGCCCAGAGTGATGAGGATCAGGCACCCAGGGAGCGATTAGGGTTAGGTGCCTTGCCCAGAGCACTGCAGTCATAGAACTTGGTGGTCAAATTCCAGCAAAAAACCTCAACATATCCTCTACAGGAAATTCTGCATCTAACTTTGTAGCCACGGTGGGGAAGGCCTTAATCAGTTCGAGCAATGCTGTTCCATAGTGAAAAATGTACTGTCCACAAGGGTATGGTTGAGTAAGACAGTTGTAGAAGAACTTGAGTAAAGTCATAAACACTCTGTAGAGTGAATGGGCAAGTATTACCCATAGACAAACATTTTTTTTTACCTAGCAATTCCAAAAGTTTGGAAGCTGAATGGGAACCAAAAGATCCTTAAAATGTTTTGACCATCAAATGTTTATTTCACATCAAAGATGAGACATGCAGGGTGCAAATATTTAAATGATTAACTTTAGTTGAATTCAGGAAACAAATGTTGATTTGCGGGCAGTGCCTCTCTGCACTGGGGATCCAGGTTCGAATTCCGATCTGGGTGGAGTTTCCATTCCAGGTTCCCAGGCTTTTCTTCAGGTTCTCCATTTTTCCCCACAGTTCAAAAACATGGATTCAAGGTAAATTGGTTGCTCCAAATTGCCCCTATATATAGTCTGCGTGTCTGTATGAGTGTGTGTGCCAATGATGGATTGGCGAATTGTCCGGGGTGTAACATTCTCCCTGGGTGGGCATGGGAAACCCCCATGGGAAACTCCCACCCCACCTCCCACATGCCCCTAGTCCCTAGTATAGGAAGATTAATGAGATGTTGATTTACAATATTTTGTGAAGAAATAAAAACCACTATAGAACCACTATATTAGAAACCTGTTTTAGGTAACAGGAGAAAATGTGTTTATTAGTCCCCCTGGCTTTGATGATGCTGTACATTAATGTAGTTAAAAGGTTATCCCACTACATGTACATTATATCACAACAATTATGGGGTGTCAGTGTTTAAAGACTTCTGACTGGTTTCAGGTGATTCAGTTGATGAGGCTGTTTTGTATGACACTTAGACACAACTGTAGATGAATAAACAAATGCATTCTGGTCACTATCAATCAATAATTGTATATTTTTTATACGACCCACATGTTCAGCTTAAAGATGGAGTGTGTGATACTTTTACGTACAAAAAGGACCAACAGCAGAAAGAGGTCATTCAGGAATGATCTGATTGGACAATTTGATCATTTTAATGCACACTGCACAGTATGATGTAATTGGTGAACGCTCTTTAGCCGGAGCCAGAACAGTTATACTGAGCTGCAGCGTTCTGTCTGACAGCTGTTTCATTGTGTAGGTTTCATATAGCATAACCTTCTCTCTTTAGCAGCAGCACATTCTCCAATCCTGATAAAGCCGGTTTTCTCTGCAGAGAGTCTTTAACAGCTCAAGCCTGCACACACACACACACACACGCACACACACACACACACACACACACACACACTCCCAACCCCACACTAGCCTGCTTGTTACCATGGCAACTTGACATGTTTTTCTCCATTTGCTCTGATCAATGGGAATGTTGGTGGCGCAGGATGCTGGAGCACAGCCAGCTCTCTCTGGAGACTTTCTCTCTCAAACCATCACAAAGAAAGATGGCTGAGGAGGTGGTAGGGTGGGAGTTGCGGGGGTTAAGGGGTATTGCACTGGTATTGTCATATGTATAGCTTTAAGTGTAATTCAGTGAAAATGACCTTGACTTAAGAATTAAGCTCAGTATGTTTTAATTATCATGAAGAGATGCTTAAATGTAAAGTGGCATTAGATTTTTATTTGATGGTGGATAACATCTTTCAGCGGCGGGGATCTAGGTTAGAATCCTAATCTGGGTAGAGTTTCTATGTTCTACGTGAGTTTGTGCCCAGTGATGGATTGGTGCCCTGACCTGAGTGTATCTGCCCAGGCCCTTAAACCGTTCTCCATGACCCTAATCAATAGTATATATACATGGATGCTTTAGCAATTAGCAATTTGTAAATATTCTGTGTGAATTATTGTACTGATAAAATTTTAAAGTCGCATTAACATAATGTTTCTCATTGTACTTTTGCCAGTTTGTTCTTGCATTTTTATTAAAATGGAAATATGAAAAATTACTCAATAGTCCTCAGCTCGAAGTTGCCATGGCAACAGCTAAAGCTCTGTTTGACTGCAAGGAAAAAAATAATAAAGTAAGCAAATGTACATTACGGACTGACCGTGGAGTGGAGTGGGTGGTGGTGAGGTGTGGAGGAAATATTAAAGGCTGGTCACCTGACATGAACATGATGAAAGTGAGTGCAGAATGTTTCTATATTAAGAATGTTGGGATTCTTCTTCTCATACAGGTCCTATAGTATGAGAGTCATGCTGATAATATAATATGATATGACATGATATGCTATAGTATAGACACAGTGATGTGGGCCAGAGTGTATAGCCCAATGAATAACCTCACAAATGTTTAAAAACATAAAAAAATAAATATAATTTTTTTTAATGTATGTATGTTTCATTTTTAAACTTTGTCGACATGTTTGCATGTTTTTCATCTGCACTCTTTGTAATGTAACTGAAGACAATATGACCACAAGTACTCATCATTTTTAATTCATCACTGTGACAAGGCTGAACTTCCAACTTACAACCACTTACATAACATGCAGTAGTCTATCAGCAAGAGAGAGCACAAGCCACAGGCAAAATATAAACAAATTATTTAAAACTGCAAAAACCTTCACCATTATTATTTAGAAATCCATTCTGATACCAGTTCTCTGTGCTTTATTTAATAAGTGCTAAGAAAAGCATTCCTTAATTCAAAACAGTAATACCAAATTGTCTCTTATGACTTTTACTCATATAACAACAACAGTTTTACAGGGAAATGTAACTTTTTTTGCACATGCATCCTGCTGATAAGTTAGTAAAGAAGTAGAATAAAATGATCTTCGGTAAATGATTATCCGCTCACTGACTGCAGATGACCAGAAATCCCTTTCAGAGTACCAAATGTATAAATGGCAAGGATAAAAGTGAATTTTACTTCCATGTGCAAACACTATAAACCTCCCATTCAGTACTGTACACTGAAAATATTTAACATGGCAGCTCATTACATTTACCTCACATTACATTTGGTCATCAGCTTTTTTTTCCAAAGGGACTCACAAGCGACTTACAAGTATTTCAACTTGATGGTCAGAACACAGATAACAGGCCATGATACAGCACCCCGGGGCACCAAGGGTGAAGAACCTTGCTTAAGAACCCAAGTTGGTAACTTCAGTGAAACCAAGACATTTTTGATTGATGGCCTCTCAACCATTACCATGCTACCATGCCCTCATCATTACAGAACTGTGGTTTAACCACTGTTTGTTCAGCATCTGCCAGTTTAGCATTTAGTGTGATTGACTGCTTTGAGAAATATAAGTTCATTCAGGACAAAATCACCAACTATAAAGTCCATAAAATTTTAGCACATTTTTATCTCAAAGGAAATGTTCTCTAAGATAAGACCACATTAAAACACAGAAGCACATGAAATACACTTGACATTATAGGCACACACAAATGTGCTCAAATCAAGTATCAACAGAGAAAAGGCCACTATACAAAATAATCATCTCAGTATTTTATATCTGCCATATAGATTCTCATAAAATCTTTTTTTCAATACAGTACACTTTATTTATAATTTTTAAAACGTTTTTTTTATTCCAGTTCTTAAATGGAATGAACTATTGTGCTCATCGGTTTGTTCAAAGCAGCATTCCTTCCAGGACCAAAACATCATCATGAATAATGAACACCGTCAGTATGAGTGATTCATAGCGATGTGTTCACCTGCATCTTCATTGCTGCTCATAACCACTCTGCCTGGTCACTCTTTATACCGACGTCCACTCTGAAGCTTTTTGTAGAAGTTCTCCTGCTGAGTAATTTCTCGATCCAGAAGCACCAGAGGGGTTTTGCAGCGCATGTTTCGTCCATCTAAAACTTGCTCTGACTTAGGGAGCTGAGGAGGTTGAGGTGGTTGAGGAAGTTGAGGAGGATAAGGAGGACGAGGAGGGTGCCGCAATTCCTGCTCAGCATCACTGGAGCATTGTGAGTGGTTCTTGGCTAGACGATAGCCTCGAGAACCCTCTCGGTTCAGGTCGTTAAGTTCGTATGACTCAGTTAGATTTCCATTGGCATTGCCCCTCCACTCCCATGGGTTGGCAGGGTTAGAAACCATGTGTACTACAGGGTGATGAGTGGCATGGGCATCTACTGTAATGATGCCAGAACTGCTGTCGCGATCAGATGGAGGTCGGTAGGGAGGAGACTCACAGCCTGTGCCCGATGATGCAGGAGAAGATGATGACGATTTGGATGTACTGGACAGAAGACCCTGCTGCTTGGACATGGCGATGACCTGCATAAGACGAGGCTGGTTTGATGTCTTAAGAGCACCTTGAACACTGGCACTAGTCTTTTCTGTGATGGACAGCCACTTTGCACGGGTGCTAGCATTCTTGGGTGACACAGGTGGAGGGACTGAGGGTTGGCTTGGTGGCCTCGGGGGCATTACTACCTTTGGGGCAGTGGGTGCATTAGCTGGCTTGGTGGGCTGTGGCATGGTTCCACTATACATTGAGGATGATGCACTGTCTTCCTCAGCAGTATCATCACCAGTCTCTGACCCCTCTTTACTACCCTCTTCACTCTGCAGACTGGCACTGCGCATCTCCAGTGACTTTTGCTTCCACTCAGAGACCAACTGGTGCGAGCGCATGGGATCCACTGGCACAGGAACCGTCACCAGCCGCCTCACAGGCTCCTCAGGACCTGCAGCAGTTGCACGTGGCAAAGTGTGGCTAAATGTCACCATTGTCTCCTTACCCATGGGACTACGAGGTGCAAGTAGCTCCACATCAACACTGGCACGTTTCAGGCTTCCTAAAGATGCTTTCTCTCTTTGGATGGGTCTGTTGAGGCCATCCACTGAGGAGGGAGATGTGATCTCATCATTGCTTTCTGAAGCATGGCCTTTATTGTAAACAGAGTCATGACCTCGTTGGGCCAAAGCTCTCAGGGCGTCTTTTTGAGGAGTTGGGAATGGCAGAGCAACGGTGTCATTTGTTGGTTTAAAGTTTGCAACAGCGTAGAAAGCCTAGGACCAAAAGGAAGGAGTTGGTCTTTTGGTTAAGTCATCAAATGTTTACAAATTACAAAGAAATTTACTATATAAATAAAAGGTTTGGCCCACATACACATATAACCTACAGGAGCTGACATTCTATTCTTAGCGGGGCTCTATGCTAAATTAGGTGGGCTGTCTATTGAGCATTGTTATGGTCAGACACTGATGTTAAATAAGCTAACTGACTGGTGGTTTCAGTCCTTAAATCTGATTGGCTAAGGCATTTGTCCAGCCATGACATTAATTACAATAATGCACATCTCTGACCGCTTAATGCATGAAATCCATCAATGTATGAAATGTGCGAATGTGGCGTAAATTAAAATATGGGAAATGCTAAAGGAGATGAGAGGGTTAAAAGAATCCCAAAGCTTTCTGATTAGAGTATTTGACATTCTGACGCTGTAGAATCATTCTGCAGGAAAGAAGATCAAGGGGAAAAAAAGATGACTGGCATTAAAGAGTTGCTATATGATCCCAGAGGACACACATCTCCTCCGATGTAGACACTCTGTCTGGTAAAATGAAGCCTCGCATTGCAATGAGATCCAACTTGTCATTACAATTAGTCTAAATTTAAATGAAAGGCAAATTTGATAAGAAGAATCGTGGATCCCTACCAGGTACACAGCGACGCCGGCGCCAATGCAGAAACCCACGTAGACGTCGATAGGGTGACTGCGGTACTGCGTGATCTGAGTCAGACCTGTGAGAGCAGCTGCAATGGCAAAGGCAAACACCAGCACAGGTTTCAGAAGCTTGGTGCTGTCTGAGACAGTGGAGTTAAAATACATCTGAAAAGAAAAAGAGAACAAACCTGAATGTTTCTTAGCAGTGGTCTGGTAAAATAATGAGCTGATGTACTTACTTACTCATCTGTTTTAAATACGATGCAGCCTTAATTTATACATTAATTACATGAACTTTTACAATATTAATTTATTAACCTTGTGTCATACAAGTAACTGTGTAATGAACACATATTTGACATATCAGGTTTTTGCTTAGTCATCATGAAGGGCACGCGTTTGCAATCTTCATTGTAGTTCATTTCAAGATTGGGGACTGAGATCAGAGCCAGAAAAGTTTTTCCACAAAAAGCACATTCAACCATAAATTCATGGACCTTGCTTTGTGCACTGAACAAAAAAGTAATTCCCAAAACTGCTCCCATAATGTTGGCGGAATACAGTTCAAAAACCATTTGGTTATGCTTAAATTAGTTTATCAATGAAAATAGGACTGAATTGAACACCCAGATTTATTGATATATATATATATATATATATATATATATATATATATATATATATATATATTCTTGATTTATATATATATAAAATAATTTCACATGTATAGATGTATGTTTGCTGTTAGGTAGTTTTGTATTTAAATAGGAACATTAAAAAAATTGTTATATAATAATTATGGTTTTCATTAATTATCATATTTAGTTCACATGAATTAAGTATTTAGCATATTCATTTATTCATTATCTCCCGCTTATCCTCTATTAGGGTCGCGGTGGGGTTCCCCATGCCCATCCAGGGGAGAACATCTCGGGCGCTGGGCAGATTGACCCAGGACAGGGCGCCAATCCATCGCTGGGCGTATTTAGCATATTGATAAATAAATTCATTTGAATATCTGTCATGTCATTAAATAAAATTATATTTAAAAAACATAGTTGACTTTAACAGTGAGATGGGTTGCTGGGTTACACATCTACACAGAGAGCGAGAGACTTACTGAGATATAAACAGCAGCAAAAGAAGAGAGAGTTGCATGCTGGGAGGGAAAGGTTTTCCTGCCACAAAGGAAAGGAAAGGTCTGGAGTGAGAAAGTTGTAAAAAAAAAAAAAAAAAAAAAAAAAAAAAAAAGCAGTTGTAATAAGGTAAAAATAACAGCATTTAAACATTCGTCTTTTGGAGAGGGAGTTTGGGGGTGTTTGGTTTAATTAGAAGCGCATTAGTCAGATCACCTGCTGAATGAGACAGAAAATGTGAATGTACCTGGCAGTGAGGATAGCGTGATGATCTTGGCCAGAGCAGATGTCTTTGGTAATATAAGGGTTTTTCTCACAGGAGACTCCGGCAAGTGTGTAATTAGGTTTGCACACAGTCAGAAAGAATGGTGTGTGGTAGCCGGTGGCAATCTGGATGATGTCTGTGACCAGCGCTGTGGCGCAAAGGCCAAAGACGTGAACACCTAAAAAACAGCAAAAAAATAACAAGTTAAGAATGAACAGGGTGGCAAAGTGGCATGGTGGTTGACACATCAACCTCTCATTGTTGAAGATCCAGGTTTCAATTCAGGACTTGTCTGTGTCTGTATGTGTCTTCTCTGGGTTCCTCCCACAGTCCAAAATCATGGATTCAAGGTGAATTGTCTGCTCTAAATTGACCCTCTATATTTTGTCGGTGTGAGTCAGTGTGTTGCACCAATGGATTTGTGTTCTGGGTGTATCTGCCCAGCGCTCAAAACATTCTCCCCTGGATGGGCATGAAACCCCCCCCAGTGACCCAAGTAGAGGATTAAGTAAAATATAATGAGAGGAGATGAATAAATAATTGACAGCTGTGCAGGTAAACATATCAGATCCAGTAAGAGTACAAAAAGTACAGAAAATTTGCTTATAATTGTATACATGGTTGATTTTACACATTAAAAATATCATGATTAGAAGTAAAATCTTAATTCTGATTGGATAATTAGAGACGTGATTTTAAAATCAGAGACTGCTATGATAAATCTGGGCCACTTACCAACAAATCGCACAGTCCTTCGCAGGAAGGAGTTGAAATTACATCCACCAGCGTTGATGCTCCCCTCATTTCCCGGCCCCAGCTTCAGTTTGGACTGCAAGCAGTACACAGCGCCTTCTCCAATCATGATCTAGTACACACCAGATCATCACTTAGCACATAAATGACCCATCATGATCACTGGCTGCCTGCCACAAACACAAGTTGTATAGAGTTGTACAGCTCAAAACATCTACCACCCACAACGTGGGTGTTTAATATGTAGTTGCATCAACAAGGAAAACAAATCTTCAAGCACCGCATAAACAGGTTGATGATTTTTTTTCAGAGAATATCAGGAATGATCACAGCAAGAGATTAAGGACATGATGCATTATTACACCTACTGCATTAAATATAATGTATATTACTAAAACTATGTTTTTTTAAATAAAATTGGAATATGGGGTGGAACTGGGTTATGGGGTATGAGTAAGTTTTTCTTGAGATTGACAATGAATTCCTACAATTCATAGGCATGTAAAGCAAGAAAACTGTTAGATGCTAAATTGCCCCTGGTGTTAATTGGTTTTTCTACATGTTTGCCCTGTGATATACTGGAAGCTTTTATTTGACTGGCTTTTAACACAATAATATTTTATTTAATAATATGTTATAACAGGCGGCACGGTGGCTTAGTGGTTAGCACATTCGCCTCTCAGCGCTAGGGATTCCCGGTTCGAATCCCCATCTGGTTGGAGTTTCCATGTTCTCCCCGTGTCTGCGTGGGTTTCCTCCGGGTTCTCCGGTTTCCTCCCACAGTCCAAAAACATGGATCAAGTTAATTGAATTCTTAAAATTGCCCCGTTTAGAGTGTGTCTGTGTGAGTGAGTGTGTGCCCAGCGATGGATTGGCGCCCTGTCCTGGGTCTTTCTGCCCAGCGCCCGAGATGTTCTCCCCTGGATGGGCATGGGGAACCCCACCGCGACCCTAATAGAGGATAAGCGGGAGATAATGAATGAATGAATGAATATGTTATAACTTGTGTATAAGTATGAATAATCTCATTGGAGTGTAATGATGATAAGAAATAAATATATATTCTTTAAATTTCAACAAAATGTATTTTTATTTTTATTTGTTATTTACAGTAATAAAGTCACTCACAGAAGCAGCAGGACCAGCAAAGGCGAGGCTAAGCAACATGAGCAAGGGAATAAGTTCCTCTCCACTCTCCACATAGGGCATGCTGAGCGACCGATCATGACAGCGGAAGCCAACCTGTGCCGGCTGCAGCACATCCGTCAACTCCAGAAAGTATAGAGACACCATGGAGGAGGCCACAATGGGCAGCTGAGAAGAACAAGAGTCTGACTAAATAACAGCAAAAAAACTAATATTTATTGTGTAATAAAGTCTTATAATAATATGTTCAGCTGTAAAACATAACTAAGTTAATCAATTTAGGAAAATGCACCAATCTATTTCTAGGCACACTCACTCACACAGACACTCTATAGGGGCAATTTAGAGCAGCCGATTTACCTTGAATCCATAGTTTTAGACTGTGGGAGGAAACCGGAGAAGCCGGAAGAAAACCCGCGCGGACTCAGGGGGGACATGGAAACTCCACCCAGATCGGGATTCAAACCTAAATCCCCAGCGCTGAGAGGCAAACGTGCTAACCGCCAAGTCAACGTCCCACTCTCTTTAAAATACATGTACTTGATTATTATCATTTAGGAACAGTTAGTAGAACTGGTCTGGGTAGGGGCAGCAGGGTGCTCTAGTTGTTGGGGTGCCTTTCTATAAGTACCTACCAGTAGCCGGCATAAGTATATTAGTGTCCATTTATTAATTTTTTTTGATAATTATATTAGTTGACATTAACATGGCATTCCATCGGAAAATTGAAAAAGCATAAATGAATACCAATGATCAGTTATTTTATAACAAACAAGAGAAAACACTCGATTTTCTAACTTTGAAGGAAATTTTACAGCATTAAACACTACATGCTGAGAGTAATGGCTGTTTCTCACCTCTACAAAGTAAAAGCAGGGTAATAAGGTTAAACTGTCTTTAGGAGGTTTCTTCTTGATTCCATCTCGTGCAGGCATCATTATGGCTTCTCCTGCACATGAACAAACATCCATAAATCATTGGTTAAGTTCTGACTTTTTTAGAAAGAGATGAAATATTGATTTCATTATTGATTGATTTTTAACAAATCACTAGGATGAATAAGAAAAGTGTAACTTCTAAACAAAACAACAGAGGATTAATATTGCACACCCACAGAACATAAATGAATTGATTCTCAGGAGACTGTACAATGTTAACTTTCTTACAGTGCTTAATATTACACTATTAGAACTAAGCTCTTAAGACATATAACCTTTCAAACCATGTTCGTTCTGAAAAAGACAAAAGAAATGTCAGCTGGAGGACCAGCAGCTTTAAAACCAACAGCTAGAATCTTAAACCTCTGACCGGATACTGAAGTCTTATCTCTGTATTACTTTTTCATTGATTTTTAAGGACATTGGGTCTGTTTTTTAACCTCCAACCCCCCGACGACTAAGCAACATCTGTGGCCCAACATCCATCATAATTCCATTAAGGAAAGATTGAATTTAGAGCAGGAAGCTAGCAGGATCTGAAATGAAATGACCCTGCGGCGGGTGTAAAAGAGGTGATTAAATCTTACATAATCCTCAGCAGTAAGAGAAGAAATGGTGCAGTGAAAAGTTATTATGTAATTAATGTGAAGTTACCAAGTATAGCTATTAAAGCAGTTATAATGTGAGGGTTAAGAAGCAGTTCACAAAACACTTTCATCTGACATCTTTAATTCAATGTACTGGCATAAGTATGTGGACTCCCCTTTCATTTGTATTAATTATTCTGTGCACAATGATATTAGTAACGCATATAATTAAATTATTTGTTTGTCCCTTTTAAGCTCTCTGACATCTACTACTACATGAGTAACATACCATTACAATACATCTACATTCATAAATTTCCTTAATGCATTACAATTATTTGTAATACTAATTCATTATTTTATAGTTGACTCTTTACAATAAAGAACATTCTCTATTCAAAACAGATGAATTTGTTTAAGGGCGGTACGTTGGCTTCGTTGGTACGTGTCCCAATCTGGGTGAGGTTTCCATGTTCCTCCCATGTCTGCGTAGGTTTCCTCCCACAGTCCAAAAACATGGATTCTGGCTGCTCTAAATTGCCCCTATATAGTGTGTATGTTAGTGAGTGAGAAAATGAGTGAGTGCGTGCCCAGCATGGATTAGCGACCCAAAATGTTCTCCCCTGGATGTGCATGGGGAACCCCAGTGACCCTAATGGAGGATTAAGTGGAAGATAATGAATGGACAGATATTTGTTTCATACTATATATTGTTCATTTACCGTATTGACTATGATACGTATTATAATTCACCTAACTCTGGAGATGTGGTTATTAAGATTTCCGAAAAACAGTAACATATGAGAATAACTCTATAAGGAATAATGTTTGATGAAATATGCGCATGTGGGTGGACACATGAGGTAGGTGGATAGATATCTGGATGGAATAAAATGTATTCATTTACTAAACCAACACCAAGTGGGTAAATGGATGTAAAATGTGGCGAATGGGTGAATGTATGCATGTGAGGGAGGGGATGACTGTAGAACATGGACACTTACTGGTTGTTCATATGGATGTTTATAGTAATGTAAGCTTGAGTGTACAGTGGCGGTGGGGGCACACAGTGATGGGTGAATATTTTTTATGTGAATGGGTGTAGAATAGAAATTGAAAAGAGATGTGCTCTATGTGCAAATGAAGGAATTATTATTATAAGCCTAGGTGATGCTTATAATGGTTGAAAATAGGGTGGATGAATATGTGTGATTGTCACTGTGTAGATAAATATGAAGCATTTAAACATGGTTGTGATCGAAATTAAGGATTTGTGGATGGATCTATAGATGAGTGTAAGGCTTAATGTGTTTACATAAAGCAATTTGATGAGCAGATCTCTGTGGGGAACACTGCTGGGGTTAATCGACATTATTTTTCTTTACTGCACGGTCTTAGAGGTAGATGAGTGGGTGGATGGATGGATAGATGGATTGATGGATTAAGAAGATACTGACTTCAGGCGGTGAGTGTATGGAGAGGATGATGCAGGTGAATCACACTGCGCTTCAGAAAATCAATGCAAATCAAGACAGAAACGCTGTTACGTGTTAAAGACGCAGCGCGTTCGGTGACAGCTGGAGAAGCATGGACGGGTTCTATAACCTCACTGCGACAATCAGCGTTCCGATGACTATGAGCTAGTTTGCAGATCGTACTGGGGGAAAGATCTGCACTCACCTTCGAGGAGTGGAAACGATTCCAAAAAAGAAAGCGGTTATTTTAAAAAGGCAGGTTGCGATTGTTTTCACGCAGCAGCGCGTTTACACCGCATTCATCTTCTGTTCACGCTTCAAACGCAGCCGCCGGGATGCGCCGCCAAATCTCCGTCTGACTGAGAACAGCTGACAGTTCCTTACATCTCATGTAGGACCTACGATCCCGCACTGCTGCAGAACGGGGCAATTAATTTCCTAAACACCAAGTCATCAGCAGAGCTGCCGCGGACGCGTTTAACGCAGAGAGAGAGAGAGAGAGAGTGAGAGAGAGAGAGAGAGTGAGAGAGAGAGAGAAGGTGTATAAGAGAAAGAGAGGGAAGGTGTATAAGAGAGAGATAGATGGAGAAGGTGTATAAGAGAGAGAGAGAGGGTGTATAATAGAGAGAGAGAGAGGGTGTATAAGAGAGAGAAAGAGGGTGCATAAGAGAGAGAGAGGGTGCATAAGAGAGAGAGGTTTATAAGAGAGAGAGGTGTATGAGAGCGAGAGAGAAGGTGTATGAGAGAGATGGAAAAGGTGTATAGGAGGGAGAGAGGGTGTATAAGAGAGAGAGAAAGAGAGTGTATAAGAGAGAGGGAGAAGGTGTATAAGAGAGAGAGAGAGAGAGAGAGAGTGTATAAGAGAAAGAGAGAGGTGTATAACAGAGAGAGAGAGAGAAAGAAGGTATATAAGGTCACAATAACTTGGCGGTGGGTGGCTTAGTGTTTAGCAACTAGGGATTCCTGAATCTCAATCTGGGTGGAGTTTCCATGTTCTCACCATGTTCGCCTGGGTTTCCTCTGTGTTCTCTGGTTTCCTCACACAGTCCAAAAACATGGATCAAGTCAATTGAATTCTCCAAATTACCCCACGTAGAGTGTGCTTGTGTGTCTGTCTGTGTGAATGTTTGCCCAGCGAAAGATTGAAAACCCTGTTGTGGTTGCATCTGTCCAGCGCCTGAAACGTTCTCCCCTGGATGGGCATGGGAGAAGCACTACAGCACCATGCCTCCCTTAATCAGAATTTTTATTTATTAAACATGAACTGCAGCATTCTGTGACAAAATTTTAATATTAAATCGTTGACAGTTGAGTCACATGTCCTACAGTTTATTGTATGTTTTACAAAACAAGATATAAAAAGTTCTATTTACAAAAGCATTATAAATGTGATGGATTGACACCCCATTGCATCCACTGGAGACCTGCAGGGCTAAAATGTTTCCTGAGCTGAGAACATGATTAATGATTCTTATGCCAGAGAGTTGGGAATTTTCCTCCACAGCCCTCCACACAGGCAGTTTTTAATCCAGCGCTGTTCCCATTGCTTCATCGCATTGGTCTTGTTTGGGGAGCGCAGCATGGTAACACAGCCGCACCTGATGGAGCCAAACATGGAGCAGGTTCAAGATCAGATCAACAAACAGAGAATCATTTAGTGATGAGGGTGAGTACCTGGTGCAAGCTTTGCTGTCCTCTGTGGGACAGATGCCCAGATGCAAGCAGCGTAGGTTGTCCATCCTCTGAGATGCAGCACTCCTGGAAACACACCAAATGCTTTAGTAAAAATAAAAACAGCCTACTTAATTAAGATAAGACACCACATCAAGCATATATTCCTACACATACATATATAAATATGCAAAAATGTACTTTTTTAAAATTGTGGTCCTTTTCCTAACACTGTCGAAAGCCACTGTTTGAACACCAGGGGACACTCCCCCTTTAATCATTCGATTGAATGTTGTAGTATTTTACTTACCTTGAAAAGATTTCCATTTGTGAGTTGGGGTTGGGTCCAGTCAGAGTGTAGGGTTTACCAAACTGTAAGCGTAACTGGTGTTTGCTCTGGATTTTGGTTATGATCCCATCATTAATAGGAAGCCAGTCCATACTGGGCACAAGCAGTTGGCTGGGCAACAAACAGCACTCGTCCAGCAGGGTCTCGTCTGGTTCCTGAGGGTGAGCCTCATCCCGCGCTAAAGATCCAAACAAAATAAACTTCACCAAGTGTTTTTTACATAAAGAACATACAGCTGTGCAAAACAAACCCTAAATACTGAATATACTACAAACTGGATTTTGAAACTTGAACAAGACTTACAGCAGAGCCAGAGCTTGGTGAGAAGGCGAAAGAGCAGAGACATACTGTCCTGGTTATCAGAAGTCGCTGTGTAAATAGGGAGGCAGCCGGGTTTCAGCAGGCCCCAGATGCGGATCATCACCATCATCTCTCTGAGCATGCCCAGAGATGATCCGTCACGCAGAAAGCTAAAACCTGGACGCACTAAAGAGCCCTGTTTTGGAGAGAACCAAAGAGATTTTGCTGATTATGACCCAAATATATACACTGGGCTATGGTGAATTGCCCCATTATCCCCAACCCAACACGTCATCAATTAATCCAACTATACAATCACACTGAAACAAAGAATATGTTAAATGTATGTGTTGGAGAAAATTACTCATCAAAAAAACATCAAATAGTTTGGAAAATAATATGTTGTGATGTTACTTTGATCAGTGTGTAATAATATATAGTAAAGATCAGACCTATAACCGATACTCTTCTTTTAAAACCTATGTTCAAAGAACTCTGTGGTCACAGGAAGGAATTTGATTTTATTATATGAAATTATTTTTTGCACAAATTATTATTTTAGATACCATGTGTCACACCTAAAAATTACTTTTATGATGATAATATGATGCTCCACATCCCTCTTCTGGCTTATTGTTGTATTTTACCTGGTTGGGCAGGTTGGCCAGCAGGTACAAGACGAAGTCGCCAACCCACTGAATGAGTTGCTGAAGTGACTGTAATGGGGGTCCATCTAGAACAAACTCTTCTGTCTTCAGATTGATCATCACTTTATCAATATCTGTTTAAAAAGAAATGTGAGATAGATTATTGCTGCTTTTTTTCTTTATTTTGAATGAAGATTTTGCAGAGTTTGCATAAATGTTGGAGATAATGTTCCCATTATTGTTTTTCAGTCTAATCGCCGAACTGTACTGTGAGTATCAGTCAGTGCTTTGCACAAAGATGTAAAACCTTTTACAAAAGGGGACTTAAACCCAATTTCTTTCTGCAGTCCCACTCCTAATATTTACATTTGATGAGCATCATGAGGCCATAAGGGTGTGAATTTGAAACATTATTCAAGATGCTGACATTGTAGGAGTTTGCTAAAATCACAACTAAAATAAATGTTGCAAATACAATGCATGTAAAATGTTCTTCGGTTCTTACCAGTGTCAGTATTTTTGGTGCAGATCTCTGCAAGACGGTCTCCTGGGCTTTTATCCGGTGTGTTTAGGACATGGGGCCTCAGCAGAGATTTCAAGGTAGAGCTGATGGCAATCAGGAGTAGCTTGGCATAGAAGTCACACGCTCGTGCTACTGAGGCAGAAGACAGCTTACACAGAGATGCCTTTACAGCCACGATTCGTGTGGCAAGTACCTGCAAAGTCCAGCCAAAAACACAACACTTCATTACAATAAACTCTGATGCAAGTGTTATATTACAGTTCTGATCAAAACATTTTCTGTCATGGTAATGCCAGCCATATACAGTGGTGTACAGATCACAGTGAAATAAAACAATGGTCCACCAGGAACAAGGTGCTATACAGAACAGTAAACTACTTAGCACAACACAAAGAGCATGTGTGCAGTAGCATGTGCAATAGGGACTACTAAACTGAGGAGGGATTAGTGCAAGTGGCCCACTAGTCGTGTGAGTTGTAAGGTGAAAATATGTCCAACGGTTTTAAATGTATACAATGTGTTTTAGCAGCAATTCGTCCATATTTAGAATCGGGAAATGTGTGTCTGTGTGCATGTTTCACGAGTTCAGAAAAATGAAATATCAATTCACATAAAGCACCTGCTGCAGTGCCTGGTTCTGCCTCATGTACTCCTCATGCAGCTTCTCCAACAAGTTATTCACCATGCCAGGCTGCACGTGCAGCAGAACGTCCCACCAATCATATCCTGTCACCATGCAGTACTCCAGAAGAAACAGCAGGTGGCGCAAGAGAATGTTCATATCCAACATCTGACCCATAGAGGGGGAAACGCGAATCATGTGCAGCTAAAACCAACAGGAGATAAGTTACTAGAAGATAAAAACTTAACAACCCATTTTAAAAACTATACCTTCTCTATAAATGAAAACAGGAACTAGTTCATTGATTCATTCATTATCACCCGCTTTATCCTCTATTAGGGTCACAGTGGGGTTCCCCGGCCCGTCCAGGGGAGAATGTCTCGGGCGCTGGGCAGATACCCCCAGGAGAGGGCGCCAATCTATCGCTGGGCTCACACTCACTTACTCAAACACACTCTATATGGGGCAATTTGGAGAACTCAATTAACTTGATCCATGTTTTTAGACTGTGGGAAGAAACCGGAGAACCCGGAGGAAACCCACGCGGACACGGGGAGAGCATGGAAACTCCACCCAGATGGGGATTCGAACCGGGAATCCCTAGCGTTGGGAGGCGAACTTGCTAACCACTAAGCCACTATGCCGCCTACAGGAACTAGTTGTTCAGTAAAAGTTTACTACCTTTCCATGGTTGTCCACACCAACCAGAGCCAGAGACGTCCAGGAGAATTGCAAGGCTTTAAAATGTATGGTGGGACCTCCAGCTCTCTGTCGTTTAACAGCTGGTTCCTCACCCACACGCTGGGATGAGCCAGACATTCCGTAAAACACACCCATGGTCTGAAGAGAAAGCCGGTGCAGGATCTGAATGCTGCCGTCATGAAACGCCAAAGCCAGACCTGATCACAAAAAACAAACACAGATCTGTAAATAACCAACCCCTTTGAGGAGAACAAGAGTCTTTATGTACCTCCTTTTGAAATGAACACAAGGTAAAGTCTGTTTTAATATAACTACCAGGTATTAAAGAGGTTAAGTGTTTTTTTCTGCATTTTGCTAAACTGACATTGAACATTAAATTACTATGACGGTGATGACAATTCAGTGATTGTACAGTAAGATTTCTTGCGCTTACCAAGACCAGGACAGAACTTTGTATCTGCTGCAACTTTAAGGTCAGTGTTGGAGATAGAAATGGGAAGTTTAGGAAGTGCCACAGCAGAAACACGATCCAGGTCATTGGTAGCTGATAGGATTCGCCACTTAAGAATCATCGGCTGCTTCTCTCCCACTGGAAACCAAACCAGCAAAATAAATCACATTACTAACACACAGATGCAAATGTATATACACCTGTATTAATACAGATGACTAATTTGCTACACTTGTCGTTGATTGTCGTAAAGTCAAGGGTTTCAACTTAACGAAAATTTAAGAGATGAAAACAAGAAATAGAACAATGTATATTGAAACCATTTTAAACTTGCTTTCTTTACAGCAAGGAACTGTGGATGCAAATGAGATCTGTAAGACAGGAGAATCAAAACCTTCATGTGACCACCAAGTAAGGGTTTATGTTATGTTAAGACTGTCAGAATCGGTCATAACGGTCTATGCATTAGCATTTTGTTTTAACAGAAATAAAGCAACTCAGACAAAAGTACAAGTTGAGATAAATCAGACATTAGACTCACCAACAGGGGAGCGATGCTGGAATATATTATTGACTGGAAGCCCCTCTTTCCGCAAAGACCAACACTCTACAATGCTTCCCATCTGACTTGATGCACACAGCAAAACCTGCAGAAACATAAACAATAAAATCAGACATCAGATGGAATTTAACCTGGAATTTATAAAGAGTTAAATGGTAAAGACCATGTTGTGCAGCTCACCTGCTCAGAGTTCTCCCTTGTAAGAAACTTCAGGTGAGTGATGGTGGAGTACTTTCCACGACGCACTGAGTCGGTGGTGCAGCGCATAAAGAGTGAGGGCAGCAGCTCGGTGTCGATACGGCATTTCTCACTCACTACGCTCACACACACCTTGTAGAACTGTACAGGCGATGTGCTGCTGCCATCCGTCGTAGCCACTACAATATTCCCACCACCTGTGAAGGCAATGTCAGCCAAAGCCACGCGTCCACGGAGCCGGCTTAAACTCTCGCTGGCCGACAGCAGCGCACCGTTGGGTTTGAGCAGGGACACACTAACCAACCCGCTCACTGTCACAGCCAACCAGCCCTCCATCGGTTTGCCTCCAAAGAGAGTAAGCGAGGGTGAAAATTTTACCCGTGAAAACTTCTCACCAAAGTTAGTGGAACCTGACTGCAAGGTGACAGGAATAAAGGAAAATATAAGTTTTGGACTGAGGAAAAACAAAAATGTAAAGAGAAAAAAAACAATAATTATAATAATAATAATAATATTTATAATAATAATAACAATAATATTCAACCTTCTCCACATGCAAAGCCAGTTTGACTCCATTGTGCAGCCATGACAGAGCCACGACTGGGTCTCCTTCTACTGAGCTGCTCTGAGTACTCTCCCAGCTGTTTACCAGATGTTCAGTCATTGCCCAGCACTTGATTTGGCCGTCTCCATCAGCAGAAAGTAGCCTGGAACCTACAGCCAGACAGTTTTTCATCATGTTATGTCTGGTAACTTATGTTATTACACAGATATGTATCTATTGTTATTAACCCTAACAAACTGTTATATTCAGAATGCTACTTACCTGATTGATCCCATTCCAAACATGAAATAACTTCGGAATGACCAGAGCTGATGGAGTAGACGTCCCATGGATGCTCAGTGTCAATAATATGGATCATATGACTGAGGTCTGAGGGCAAATAATGTGAAATTTATGTATTACTGTCTAAATACCACTGAAATAATGAGTGTGTCTTTATTACACATGACCATTATCTCCAACATGATTAAATCCTTAAGAAAATAAGCAACAGATTCAGGTTCACCACTCTACTTCATCCCAAAGATGTATGATGGGTTAAGATCAGGATCCTACATATTGCTTAGTTTGAAAAACTATCAAGGAAAACTCATTAACCCCAGTTTTCCTGACTTGCACGGCTTTGTACAGTGAAAAAAACCTATGTAGAATATATTACCAGCAGGAACATGTGTGTGTCAAAATGGATGGATAATATGAGTGTATCTGGAATGTTTGTTAACTGCGTACTACTAGCTACTGCAAGCAAAGAAAAATGTCCTCTATGTGTAAGCATGGATGACAAATACATGTACATTAGGTCATTTAGCAGATGCGTTTATCCAAAGCAACATACACGTCAGAGCACAGGGTTGTTACAGCATCCCTGGGGCAATGATGGGTAGGGGTCTTGCTCAAGGACCCACATTGGTAGCTTCAGTGGACCTGGGATTTGACCCCACAACCTTTAGATTGATAGCCCAACACGTTAACCACTGAGCTACCACACTCCAAAATAAAGCGCAATTCTGTTTCCAAACTTGGTTGGGTCAGAACACAGGGTTGGCCATCATCACCTCTTGAGCAATGAGGGTTTAAGACCTTGTTCTGGAGCAATATTTGTAACCTCAGTGGACCTGGGGTTTAAAGCCACAATATTGAGATTAATAGGCCAACACCCTAACCGTCTATGCTACCCAAAACAATCTCCTAATTTCCTGGTATTTGAATATTCATTTCTTCATTATCTTCCGCTTTATCCTCCATCAGGGTCGCGGTGGGGTTCCCCATGCCCATCCAGGGGAGAACGTCTCGGGCGCGGGCGGACACATCCAGGAAAGGGCGCCAACCTATCGCTGGGCACACACTCACTCACACAAACACACTCTACATGGGGCAATTTGGAGAACTCAATTGACTTGATCCATGTTTTTGACTGTGGGAGGAAACCGGAGAACCCGGAGGAAACCCACACGTACACGGGAGAACATGGAAACTCCACCCAGATGGGGATTCGAAATCCCTAGTGCTGAGAGGCGAACGTGCTAACCACTAAGTCACCGTGCCGCCCTGGTATTTGAATATATTTGTAATTTTTTTTTAATACTGATATATTACCTTTATCCTCTTCTTCATTCTTTAAGTCTGTAGTGAAGGCGATTAGGTTCCTACAGGACCAGGCACAGACCAGTGGAACTGATGGACAATGCTGGCTCTTACTCTTCTTGTCCCACTCACACACATAAGAAACCTCCATCATTCAGGTCCTAACATTCGAGATGAGATAATTTAACCGTTAAAATAAATAAACTTATCCACATTAAACGTAATGCCGGCTGGCTAACGAGCCAACACACAGCTGAATGGAAACATTAAAGCCAACGGAACTAACAGCTTTACCTTATGTGGAGAGTAAACATAAAGTACGTTTTAAAACGTCTATTAAATGGCAGAATTAAAGCGGACAGACATTCACAAACACGACAAGATCTCCGTCCACATTCGCATACTTCTGCACTAGGTAGAACATTGTTAAAGAAAAACGGACTGCACTAAGTAGTACGTTAGTACACACTGCATTAGCGTTTCGTTTCGTGTGCTTTTACTCGGATCCCAACACGACAGCGCCACTATCGCAGCGGAGGGTATTTTTAAATTCATTTATTTATTCATTCATTCATTATCTTCCGCTTATCCTCTATTAGGGTCGCGGTGGGGTTCCCCATGCCCATCCAGGGGAGAACGTCTCGGGCGCTGGGCAGATAGACCCAGGACAGGGCGCCAATCCATCACTGGGCACACACTCACTCACACATACACACTCTAAATTGGGCAATTTGGAGAACTCAATTAACTTGATCCATGTTTTTGGACCGTGGGAGGAAACCGGAAAACCCGGAGGAAACCTACGCGGACACGGGGAGAACATGGAAACTCCACCCAGATGGGGATTCGAACCAGGAATCCCTAGCGCCGAGAGGCAAACGTGCTAACCACTAAGCCACAGTGTCGCTAATTTTTAAATTATGTAAGTCATTTTTTTTTTAAGATACTGTAGTTGAGATAGAATATTTATGCCACACTACTTATATACAGTACCATTCAAGACTTTGGACACACCTCATTTGTGCTTCATTGTTTTTTTTTCTTCACGTACTATATATATGAACTTTGTAGTTTCACAATTACAGACTGTACTATAGTTTTCTGTTTTTTTAGTCCCCTGTTGGTTCTCTGTTTTCTATTGGTCAGATTCATCACAGAACAGGTATAATTTGGGTGGTGGATAGTTTATTGAACACTACAGTTCTGCAGTGACACTGATGCGGTGAGGAGTTTTAGTGCAGCAATGCTACTCTAGTTTCATTTAAACAATTCACTGACACTGCCAGGATAGCAACAATGCATTAAACAGATAATATGTGCTGTGTTTTGGGACTATTGGGGTCCTGGCCTTTAAAGCACAAAGTAAATGGGACATACACAGTACTGTAAATGTACTACTAGATAATCAAAGAATAAAGTTGATGGATACACTTGATTTTTGGCCCCGCGTGCAATTGGACTATTGCAATATGACATAGCTTTGCACATTGTAAATATTTTTTTCTTCCTCACAATATGTACATAGTGTGTGTGTTTTTTTATATTTATATTTTCATTATTATAGTTATATATACTTTTTCTCACTCATCCAGGGCAGACGGCAAAGTAAGAATTTCATTGCACAGGGAACCATGTGTCTATAAGTGCATATCACAATAAGGCTTTGAATCTTCATCCATCCATTATCTTCCGCTTTATCCACTATTAGGGTCGCAGTGGGGTTCCCAATGCCCATCCAGGGGAGAACGTTTCGTTCACTCACACAGACACACTGTATTTGGGGCAATTTGGAGAATTCAATAGACTTCATCCATGTTTTTGAACTGTGGGAGGAAACCGGAGAACCTGGAGGAATCCTACGCGGACACAATGAGAACATGGAAACTCCACCCAGATTGGGATTCGAACCGGGAATCCCTAGTGCTGAGAGGCGAACGTGCTAACCACTAAGCCACCGTGCCGTGAATTTTTCATTCATTAATTATCTTCCGTTTCATCCCATATCAGGGTCGCGGGGGGGGGGGTCCCCATGCCCATCCAGGGGAGAACGTTTTGGGCGCTGGGCAGATACATCCAGGACAGGGCGCCAATCCCTCCCTGGGCACACATTCACCACACACACACACTCTATATGGGGCAATTTGGCGAACTCAATTGACTTGATCCATGTTTTTGGACTGTGGGAGGAATGGACAGATGGGGATTCGAACCGGTGCCGCGAATCTTGAATTGGGTTCGACACCCCTGGCGTATCTCTTCCAGCCCGGTAGGTGGCGGCACCGCGTCTTCTTTTGCTTCATAATCCGCCTGTGAAGTCTCAAAGATGAGGAAGAACAGCGTCACTCCCGGTCTGGGCTCGGCCTGACGGTTTTTCTGTAAACAGCAGCGGCTTCGCTCGGAATCTGAAGCGACGTTCTGCTGTTCGCTGTTAGGATTTCAGCTCAGTTTGTTTGAAGTCGTAGGTTGACGCGTACCTCAAACCGCCGCTGGTGTAACATCTGGGTCCTTCGTTGTGTGAAGCCCATCGCTGACGGTGCTGGCGCTAAGGCTAACGCTCGTGCGGCTGACGCCTCTGCTGCAGCTCTGCGCGGGGCAAAGTTTATCTCTGATAGCTTTAACTATCTCTACCGGCTCATGGACTAACATTAGACGTGCTTCAGTCTCATTTATATGTTTTCGTGCCGAGTCATTGTACAGCAAAGTAGCAGAGATCTGCCTCGCAGTTGAAACAGGCTGCAGATGCGACAGTGGGTTTAAAGTGACATGGGCAAACTTGTTTGGCATCATCTCTATAAACCTGCCGTTTGTTTTTACCTGCTGACGCCCTTTGTACCACGTTTAAAGTCTGAAAAATCGGACAAACCGCGTCGGTAATAATTTCGTGCTGATATTAAAGCTCAGCTCGCTTCGGATAGTTGGATATGAGTTGTGGTTTGTAACCAGCTGCGCATGCGCCCTGAGTTGAGCTCTGCCTGGTAAAGGGGTTTAACTTACTTGTGGGTTGATCCCTCATGCCCGGTGTTGGCACAACCCCTGATCGCGTCCTGCCCCTCTTTATTATCATGTCAGATAACCAGGCTAACGTCAACAACAACGTGCCACTAAACAACAATGGCGCTGCCAACAGACTGCGCAATGCCAACGTTAACCAGAACCCGCTCATCAACGTGAGGGATCGCTTCTTTCATGCCATCTTCTTTAAGATGGCTGTTACTTATGCCCGGCTCTTCCCTCCCTCCTTTCGCAGAGTGTTCGAGTTCTTCGTCCTCCTAAAGGTAGGTGGCATTTTATATGTGGTGCTTAAAGGGTGAAAGAGAGATATAGTTAAATAGATACTTTATTGATCCCAAAGAGAAATTCAAGAGGGGTCAAAGTGAACAAGTGGGAACAAGTGAAGTATGAAATTCACCTCCTGACATAAGTTTTAATACTGTATTCTCTGTCTTAAACCTCACGTGAACTGATCTAGTCATCAATGAATCCACATTTATCTAGAAACCTGTTCATAACCTTTTTGCATCAACACACAACTACATATATATATATATATATATATATATATATATATATATATATATATATATATATATATAAATAAAACATGCATACATACAACTGGTACAGCCTTGTGAGCTGACGGCACCTGGTTCGATTTCCGGTCCCACCAAGCACCATGGCTGATGTAGTTCCCTTTCAGTTACAGCTGAAGTACCCCTGGACAAAGCACCCAATCCCAATTGCTCCCCGGGTGCCAAATACAGGGCTGCCCACTGCTCTGGACACTTTACTCAGTGTGTGTACAACTTTACAGATGTTAAGTTCATCTTTGTGGAAGCACAGTAGGCATCACTTGTATATAATTTGGTTGTTTGTTCATCGAGTCAACATCACATATAAGTTATGCTTGAACATATGTTGAGACACAAACAGTACATTATCTGCTCATTGTCACAATGTCACAGAGACGTAGCCTAAATCCACAGGCCTGTTTTGTAGGCTCACAAGCATCAGACTGGTATTCAGTCATGAATTTACATAATTGATTTACAGCCTGTTTAAACATACTCATCGGCTACTTTATCTTATTTCTACACTGCTTGTCATTTTTATCTATACCACTTATCATATAAGATGCACTTTGAATACAGCTATTGCAGTTTGTCTTTTTTCTCGGCATAATTTTTTTATCATTATTTAAAAAAAAAAAAAAAGTTTTTTACACTATTCTCCAATGGTTTGGAACCCCATTGGTCCACCAGAGAGTAGGTGTTATGTGGGTTGTGTCTTATTTGAATGATTACCAGCACTGCATTGACAGATATGGAGGGGTCTTAATGTGTCGCTCGGGTATAATCAGATCAGACATCAGTTCACAGTCTCCACTGTATGAAATAATCCAGATCACGACCCATAGCAAAGTGCTGTTGGTATTTACTTTTATACTGGTTCACTTATCAGACCTATTGTGTGTTGACTACTGAAGGTCACTCTGTGTATATAATCCACTTAGGGACTTAGAATGTATTGATTGTCTGTTCCTGAACGGCAATTGCTATACTAATGTGATAAAAGTCAATTACACAATCTCATTCTGCCCAACCTTTCACCAAACAACTAAATCACACTGGTACAGTTTAGTATTTCGAGCTCTTACTTGAAATCTTTTTTTTGTCTCCTCTCCAAAGAACACACACTGTGTGTCTCCCCAATCTTAATCTCTCTCTGCTTTCTTTTGCAGGCATTATTCGTGCTCTTTATTCTGGCTTACATCCACATCGCGTTTTCTCGTTCTCCAATCAACTGTCTGGAGCACGTGCGTGAAAAGTGGCCACGAGACGGCATCCTGCGTGTGGAGATCCAACGCAACTCCAGCCGTGCGCCAATATTTCTGCAGTTCTACGAGACTGAGGGCATCCATGGACTCGTCAAGGAACCAGATGGTGATACTGAGGATGTTGGTCATGTTTCCATTCATTATGAAGATGAGGAGGAAGAGGAGATGACTATGGACATGTTCGATAACAGTTCTGTTAGGGTCAGTCATTTTCAACCGAATAGATTTTCACATGCTACTATTTTGCATTAGGGATTTTGGTGATATGCCTATCCTCACAGTGAGAATGTTTTAATGTCTGTGTGAATTGGGGTGTAATTAGTTCATCTTCTGTGTGTTCTTACCTTCTTTTTAAACTGCAGTAGAGAATTTTGTATTCGAATGTTACAATATCTTAAATAGCTTTCGTTGCAATTTTTTAAAATTTCTGCTGCAGTTTGAGCTGGACATTGAGCCAAGGCCAAAGCCCTCGTTGAGCGACAGCATCCTTAGCTCAGGTTCAAATGACTCACAGGACCTCTCCTTCGGTCAACCTCCGTCTAAAGGTATGCAGCCGCTGAGGGACACTGTCTCCGAGCTTGAGATGCTCACAAGAGCAGGTAAAGCTGTACATGAGGGCTCCTACCTCCTCTACTCTTCTCCTTATACTCTTCCTTTACTCAAAGCTTATCTTGTTTCCTTACTCTCCCACTGACATATAAGGTGCTTATAAAGTGCTTTTACAAGGCGATTGTTTGCATCCTGTCACAGCACATCTACAGATGTAGTTATGTGACTTATATACACAATTGCGATAATGTAGATCAATTTCATCTATTTTTTTTAGCATTTTACGCTGTTTAGTGTTTTTTTTTTTTTTCTTCTGGTCCATTTTAGTCCAATTGAATTAAACTTTTGCTTTGTTCTTGTTTGTGGTGCGATTCTTTTGTCTAAGTGTGAACACAGTAATTGCTTCTAAATGTGTGTTCAACCAACCACACTAAGATGTTCCAACACAACTATCAGATGTATTCTGCACAAATGAGGTCAGCAGATGGAGTTAAAAAGCTTAACATGCTTAATGTTATGTTTTTGGTTTAACATCTTGACTGTTGGCTGCATGCCTGTCTTTTTATCAAAGGGCTGTACAGCGTTTTCAACGTGTCCTTAGTTAATTCAGCTTAATTAGAGCTGCTGGTGTATTCCTACTACTAATAATTATTTACATTTTGTTTTCAGTCATTGTGTAGCTGTTCAAAATACCCTAGTCCTTTTGTTCATGTATTTTGTTTTGTGCTCCCATCTCAGGCAGCTCTGAATAGTAAGACGAGAAAACATTCTCTTGTGGTTTATTTTGATGCGTTTTAATTTAGAGTTTCTTCCAAGCAAGAACTAAAAGTTTAATAAAATGCTCACAAACTCTAAGCTTACCTGGTTTGCACCAGATCAAAAAGAACAGAGAGTCACAAAAAGAACTTGCATTACTAAATTCATAGCAGTGACTATCATCCGAGTTGAGTTTAATGGAAAAAATCTATTAAAAAAATTCATGGGGCTTTTTGAAGAGGGTTTCCCAAATCATTCACCACCACCACAACCACATTTTCAAGAAGAAAAAATACACCATGTGATAAAGTACACACTTCATTCCCTATTATTGCTTTCGATTACAGCTTAAATAGATTTCTGTTATTGAGCAGTGACATTAATATAATTGTTTAATAAAACAGAATGATGAACGTTGGTGACACAGGCGCTTGTGCTTTTGGGGACCCTGTTTTAAAAGTCCCACTGTTGTGTATTACAATGAGTTTCACAGCACTTAAGGAATCAGGTCTTGTTTCAGATGAACATGAGTCATGCAGTCTGTCCTATCAACCACAAACTATATAGGTATTTTGTTCAGGTACCTCATGCATACAAAACAAAAGAATATTGAACATAGAGATGTTTATTCCACAGTGAAGAGATCCTCTACATTATCTCCCTTCACTTTAAACTTATGACTGTATATCATTTGACTTCATTAAGTTCAGTCAGTATGTGTGGCTCTGCACTACACCTCATCAGGCTCTATGATGTCTGTGTTTTTCCTCAACAGTTTGGCCTCAGGAGGAGTACATAGTGGAATATTCTCTCGAGTATGGCTTTCTGAGGCTATCTCAAACCACAAGGCAGCGCCTCAACATTCCCGTCATGGTGGTTACCCTGGGTGAGTGCACACAGCACAAAAAAAGCTCTACAGTATCAGTACAGGAGTATGATTATTGTCTAAGAAAATTGTCGAAGCTATATTTTAGTTCCATCCATTGAACCACTTGGTCTAAAATTTTGGATGCCGGCATAATGTGTTTTTCGTATTAATGTCAAGACAATGTCGCTCTTTTAATAAATTTATTGTAACATTTATAATCATGATTAATTACAAATATGAAAATGATGAATAACCTCCCCTTCCTTTATTCTACCTGTGATTTTTCTGACAGTTCAGTGACCTTAATTGCAAATTAAGCTTAGTTTGTATCAGTTATTTTGTATCAACTGCTATTAAAAAGTGTGTGCTGTAGATTAACTGGATGATTTATTACAGACCCCATGAAGGACCAGTGCTTTGGTAATGGATTCAGTCGCTTCCTCTTGGATGAGTTCCTTGGCTACGATGATATTTTAATGTCCAGTGTTAAAGCTTTAGCAGAAAATGAGGAAAATAAAGGTAATACATTTTTGCTTTTGTTTTATAATTTGAAACTCTTTTTAGTTTAAGTTTTTTTTTAATGTGTTTACCTTTTTGGAATGTTTAGGTTTCTTAAGAAATGTGGTTTCAGGAGAACATTACCGCTTTGTTAGTATGTGGATGGCTCGTACCTCCTACCTGGCTGCTTTTGTGATCATGGTGATCTTTGTGAGTATTTATTTTTGTCTGATTTTGTTTAACTTGCTGGTTGCTGTTTATTAGAAACATTTTACCACAAACAAATAATCAGCAAAACAGGACAGATTGGGAATATTATTTTGTGAACAAAACAAATTCTGGACTTGCTGTAAATAACTTATTTGTTAAGGAATTGGTTCTACCTTCTAAGTAAGCGTATTCCATGCTTTTAAATGAGCCAACTTCCCTACATTGTGTTGCATAATAAAGAGAAACTCAGATAACATTTTCATTTGTTCCTAGAACATGTTCAATGAATTTAATGTGCTTTAAAAATAACTTGGCATTATAACAGTCCTGGAAATGTTTACACAAAGTTAAATAGTAAGCCTCCCAAGATGAGCCCTTTAATTTGTTAATTGTGCTTTTCTTTTTGGAGGTTTACCACTTACTCTGATACTAATTTCAAACAGGAACTCAGTATGTCTTTTTATGAAAGTTTTTATACAGCTTTTATACATGCAGAGCGCATAATGTCTTTTTAGGCTGTGAATTGCAACACATGACATCAGTAGTACAACAGCAGAGTTTGTATTTAGGTCACAAACAATTGTCAGCAAGTGCATAAATTTTTACATTGAGTTTGTTACCTTCATATTCTTTACCTGCTAAAATGCTTTAAATCTTATTGTTTCTAAGTTGTATTGTTACTAGCACAAATAATGTTTTTCATTAATTCTCTTTAACTATGTAATGATGTCAGTATGCCCGCTTAGATTGGCTTACTGTTGGGTATTTGTAAGCATCTTTGTGTTTACACACAAAGCACATTAACGTGTACAAGAGACTTTTGTGATTAAACCACTTAAATGAAATACTTTCCTGGTTTTGTGTTGGTATATGTTTTTTGCATGCAGGTTTTTGTAAGATGTCTGTCTTCATGCACATTTGATCTATTTGTACTTTAATGTTTGCTTGTGTTAATGACTTCTTATTTAACTCTTTTCTTTTTTTTAATTGTAATTTTTTTGTTCAGACTCTGTCTGTGTCCATGCTGCTGCGCTACTCCCACCATCAGATTTTTATTTTTATAGGTAAGATTCACATCATATACTTTAACATGTATTCTTTTAATATAAAGTTAATTGTTTTTGTTTTGTGCACTAAATTCTTTGTTTGTTGTTTATCCAGTTGATCTGCTGCAGATGTTGGAGATGAATATGACCATTGCTTTTCCAGCAGCTCCTCTTCTGACTGTTATCCTGGCTCTTGTGGGTATGTGTGGCTTATTGTATAAGCTCAGAATATTTAGTTTTATACATCTCTTCATAAATAAGTGTTTATGCACTTAAAATATATATAGCACTAAATAATGGCACTAGTGTAACTAGTCTAATATTTTTTTTAATTTTTTTTTATACGTACAGGAATGGAAGCCATCATGTCTGAGTTTTTCAACGATACAACTATAGCATTCTATATAATCCTTATTGTTTGGCTGGCAGATCAATATGATGCGATCTGCTGCCATACAAACACGAGCAAAAGACACTGGCTCAGGTAAAGTGAAACTTGTGGTTTTAATTCTATGAAATTACACTTTGTGTACTGAAAGGTTGCAAGTGGGACAGTTTTGTAACTGGGCAGGAGTTAAGTACATAGTTCTATGATATCCATTTATTTGTTCCATAAAGTGTAACAGTAGAAGTCGATAGTGAATATTGAGTACATTTACTAATAATATATGAAATTTTGAACAGGACATTCATTTTTTATGATTTAAGTAACTTTAGAGAAGCAGTTAGTCATAAGTGCTTAATCAATGGCAAATCAGAATTATAAATGTTTTTTTCCACTAATATGTTGCACTATTTCTCAAATGCTGAATTGTATGTATTATTCTTTACCCCCAGGTTCTTTTATTTATACCATTTTGCATTTTATGCATATTACTACCGCTTTAATGGACAGTACAGCAGCCTCGCTCTTGTTACTTCATGGCTTTTCATTCAGGTAATGTTTGTGTTTTAAACCTAATGGATAGATATTAATTGATCACTTTTGTCCTGGAGAAAATTTAGCAATTTAATATATATATATATATATACAGTGGGTTGCAAAAGTATTCATACCCCTTGAACTTTTCCATATTTTGTCACATTACAACCACAAACATAAATATATTTCCCTGGAATTTAATGTGAAAGACCAACACAAAGTGGTATACAATTGTGAAGTGGAATGAAAGTTATACATGAATCAACAATTTTTTTACAAATAAAAAACTGAAAAGTGCGATGTGCAAAATTNGGAAAAGGGGGCTGAATAATTTTGCACATCGCACTTTTCAGTTTTTTATTTGTAAAAAAATTGTTGATTCATGTATAACTTTCATTCCACTTCACAATTGTATACCACTTTGTGTTGGTCTTTCACATTAAATTCCAGTGAAATATATTTATGTTTGTGGTTGTAATGTGACAAAATATGGCAAAGTTCAAGGGGTATGAATACTTTTGCAACCCACTGTATATATATATATATATAATTTTTTTTGTCTTGCATCATTAATTGCTGTTAACATATTTTCCATAAATTGCACCCCACATACACTTCTTAAACCACTGCATAGGTGGACCAAATAAAGTGCAATTGTATGTAAATAAAAACCAAACCATAAAACAAACATTTTTATAATGGCAAGTGATTAAATAACACTTATTTTTCACAGGGTTTTTAACTTTATGAGACTGCCTTATAAAGTTTTCAGTTCTTTAAAAAAAACCTTCATAGTCTGTTAAACTTCTCTTCTCTAAAGACCATTATAAAATCTGATCTCAGTTTGGGTTCTGTCCTTGAGTTGTAGCTTCTGACATCCAATCCAATGCAATGGGAGAAGAAACAGCAACTAATTGGCAATTAAAATAAGTTAAAAAAAAAGATTTGTGTTTGGTTCATATTCATTCAAAGACCAACTAAACAAGTACTTGGTACTTTAATGCTAGAAGTAATTGGCAAATTTAAATTTTCACTGTGTGACAATGTACATTTTGTTTTGCAATTAAAAACACCAGGGATTTTTTTATTATTAATATAAAACTAGCTTATCACCAGTAATATTTTAGTAGAAAAAAGTGAGTCCAAAAGCTTTTTCATAAGGGCATCAGAAGGTTAATAATATTTAATTATGAGCTAATGATTTATAGCACCTAAACTTTAAATCTTGCTTTTCAATTTCTACCATGGTCGATAAAAGTTGGTCTTCAATTTTTTTTGAATGTATTTCAGCATTTGTTGTATGAACAGAATGCTATGGTCTGTTCACTGTGTCATGTCCTTGTTGATCCCCAGCACTCAATGATTTACTTCTTCCATCACTACGAGCTTCCCGCAATCCTGCAGCAGATCCGCATCCAGGAGATGCTTTTGCAGAACCAGCAAGCTGCTCAGGGCAACCAGACTGCACTGCAGGACAACCTGAACAACAACACCACCACTAATGTGGTGCCACAAGCTGGAGGAGCGACTGCAGCTAGTTCAGCTGATACCAACAGCCACGAGGATCAGTCATCTGCGGCACAGCCACAGACAGATGCCCCCAATGGCCTGGCCATGACGGCGGCAAGTGATCAGGACTGGACTGAAAGAGCAGCTATTATAACGGAAGCCATCATCACAGAAGCATTATCAACACCACTTCTGGAGTCTTCGATCTCCACAGGGGTCACACTGACTGTAGAGCCAGAAGAGGGTCAGAGGTTACCAGACGCTGAGCGGCAGTAGAAGGTATTGAAGCCAGGGTGACCTTCAATCCGACGTACTGCAGGAAAGCCTAGGGGGTTGAAACGGACAAAAGGCTCCTGGACGCTAAAATAGTGAATGCTGTATTGATACAGCCCCAGTAGGGTCACCGTTGGCCCCCTTATGAGCCTTGCAGGGGCTCCGTTCCATTCCAAAACCATGCCATTCCTCCTTTTTTTTTTTCTTTTCTGCTACTGTAACTTAAAATTATCTGAGGAAGAGGAGTGACATTGGCAATGGAGTGCAATATCATTACAGCGGAAGGCAAGACGGACGGCAACTTCACTTGAGGACTTAGGAGTAATTTCTTATTGTAGTAACTTTTTTTGTTGAAGGACATAAAGCGAGGGGATTCTTTTGTTTTGATAAAAATGCACCTCATGGAAGTCGGGGCAGTTATACCCCAGCACCCCTCTCCATTTTTTCTGTGCTGTACATGCTGGGTGTTTTAAAAAAAAAAAAAAAAGATTGGCGAGAAAGTCCTTTTAGTCTTGTTGCGAGTTGTTTAGACCTCAAGGATCTGTGATCCAATTTCTACCCGATATTAAGATGTGTCTCGAGTGATGGGATCATATAATCAGCTGTAAATGCAGCTCAACACTGAAGCTCGAACAGCCACAGTTATCAGATCATTATGCAGATTAGTTCTACTAATAAGCTAAGTTCATTTAACTAACATTTAAAGTGTTAAGAGCAAATCTACATGGACATCATGTAGTCTGAGCCATTGAGGAGTAAACTACCTGCTCAAGGGTTTAAGATGAACACAGAATGAGGGCTTAAACTCTGTTTAATGTTATCCATGTTGAGTTTAATATGATGTTTCAGTCAGGGTCAGCTGGAAAGAAATTCATACAGGTGTACAGGTTGAGTTTTAGTAAAATACAGTTGGAAATGGTTCTGCTTCTTAGCTGAGAACCTGTCATCCCATCCCTCTATACTTGTGTTAATATCAGATGTGTAAAAGAGCAAAACAATTAAATTTTTTTCAGATTCAGGACCCCGGATGAAAAAATTATTGCTTGTAGATAATTTAAATAGATTTGAAATTTTTTGGATATAATTATATATATATTTTGATGAAGTTGATAGAAAAATGTACATTTTGTGCAATTTGAAAAACGGTACTTCTGATCCTGATTTTCTTTTTAGTGCATTTTTCCATAATAATTCTTATGATGAATAAATACAGTTAGAATTGTAATGTATTCCATCCAGATTCATCAACTTCTAGTTGGCTTGTGGATCATGATTCACTTGTAGCCATTGAACGTAGTTGCTTTATGCTTCTCGTCCTGTAATGGTGCTGTGACATCATCATTTGGGGCTTCACATCTAAAACGAAGCATTCTGCAACCGTATTGATTTACTTTTACTTTAAACTTAACTGACAACTGAACCACTACAGGACATTTTAGACATAAATCTCTCAAACTGAATTTGAAGTTTCTAAAGCCGAGGCCGTTGATGTGACCTGCTGTTTGACATGTATACAAATATAATTGTGCTGTATGATGCTTATGAACATGAAGTCAGTAAATACTAATGACATGCACACAATTCTACACTTTAACAATTACATCAGAATAGAAATGGCAGGCCAAATAAAGACCATGCAACACTGCTGCTGGATTTAAAACTAATTTATACCATTTTTTTTTTGGCTGTTTTGGTTTGAAATCTTTTTGAAAGGCTATGCAAACAGACGAGGCAGTAAATTGTAAGTTTTATTTAAGAAGTGCAATATGTTCCGGTCTGGTTAAGAGTTGTCAGCATGTGGGCCACAAACCTTTTATGATTGTTCTCCTGACTCTTTTCTTCTGTGCCTATTTGCTGTTGTGTATCAGATTTCAGAGTGATGCATTGCTATTAAACTGTGGAATCTTTTGGACAAATTCTGTCCTGTGCTGTACACGACTTCCTCTATGATCCGGCTGTATGTAACTCTCAACTAAAACCATAAACAGACAAGGTTTTTAAACTCTAGACTTGTTTCTTTCTTTCTTTCTTTTTTCTTAAAACATTCAGCAGTAGCCCTTATTCTCAGACTTGGATGAGTCATTATGTAACATAACAGGAGTTATAGGTGTTAGACAACTTTTGGGAGTACTTTTGGATAAGCATGGGGAACCCCCACCATGACACTTGTAAAGGATTAAGTGGGGGATAGTCTCAATATGATCAGCGAAAAGCTTTTGAATACTGCAGAATTAAAACCAAAAGCATAAAAACAATCTAAATGCGTTAACGGCAAGCCCTCAAAGCCTTTATTACTGAGTCTAAACTGTAAATTTGAACAGCCCCCTTATTTTCTGCAGAGAAGCATTGAGCCTCATTAACAAATGAGTAAACAAACTACAGATTGGAGTTTTTATTGCAACTTTTCTGGAAATTGTGTTTGTACATATAATCTCCTTAGACACAAAAGTA
This sequence comes from Corydoras maculifer, assembly GCA_019802435.1. NCBI lineage: Eukaryota > Metazoa > Chordata > Actinopteri > Siluriformes > Callichthyidae > Corydoras > Corydoras maculifer. Next base: position 4,076,062 of record JAFMOD010000319.1, on the reverse strand, counting down.
AATACAATAAACCTAAATATTAACTGCAAATGAACACCTTTTTATTTTTTACTTTCATGTAGAAAAGTTAAAACTTGAACACTGAAATTAAAGCAAAACATTTTTACTAACAACTTCAGTTCAAAGCCACATTACTGTTTGACATTTGCTAAAATTCAGCCTTTATAGCTTTGCTATTTCTGCCTTTGTTCAGCTGGTTCAGTTGGGTTGAGAGAGTATCAGATGTATGGCTGCTTGCTTATTTGTCCCAGTAACATTTTACTTTCTTCTCACATTAAACTTTGTGTAAAAACAATCAAGAACCATTAAACAATACCAATAAAGAAAAACATTTTGGACCGAACACTGCAAAATGAAACATCTAGAATCCACCAACTGTGGTCACGCCAAGGGCGTGTCATATCAAGTCTTTTCGGTTTGTTAATCCTAAAGCAGTATTTCTGTAAAGCACAGGGCATGAACATCATGAGGTGCAGCTCTGAGATCCTGTAATCACCTCCACAGAGCCTTGCATGCTGAGATGTTTTAACAGCAGCGTTACTGGAGGGCACTGTAGTGATAGAAAATAAAATGTCACTCTTTTACAATTTTGTCACAGCAAGGGCTGTGGAGGATCGCAGTTCCGGTAGAACCAATAGAACTGTTCTATTAGTTAATAGGTTTCATTTCCGATGCCCAACCTCTCCAGTAAAAATTATGGCATCACCTTTTCCCTTCCAAGTCTTTAACTAGGGAGCGGCAGATGGTCGCAGTGACTGTAGGTGGCCCTTCATGGCTCACTTGCGTCACACTGGCTGCACGTTCTTTAGCTAGTGCAGTCTGAAGCTGGGCCCGGCGAGCCAATGCTGACCTCAGCTGACCCCGGATTTCTTCTATCTTATCCTGCAGTTCCTCTAACTCGCCATCCTTGGGAGGTGTCACTGCACTGGGTGGAGAGGTTGGGGATGGTGTTGTGGGACGCGGTGGCACTGGGCCCCCATTTTCACAGACTCTTGAAAGCGGGCTTTCTCCAGCAACAGCTCCAGTACCAGATCCACCACCTGCCTCAGCCACCACACGGGCAAGGAGGCGACGGCTGTTTAGAGTCTCCAGGTTGAAATGGACCCTCTTGTTGTCTTTGAGGTCTTTGACTGACCCACTGCACTCGTTGTTCCACTTGGCGAAGGATCCAGGTGGTGGTGGAGGTGGGGGTTGAGCAGGTTGTGACTTTTGGATGTTACAGCTAAATGAAGACAGATTTCAGTTAGTCACATGCAGTACAGTAGAGTACAGCAATGAAGGTTACGTTTTTTGCTCAAGGACCCACATTGGTAATTTCAGTGAACATGGGATTTGAACCCACAATGTTCAGATTGCTAGCCCAACACCCTAACCACTGAACCACCATGACCTCATTCATAGCCACTTCCATGCTTGTTTCTTGCTCATTGTCAGTTCAACTTTCACTTATGTGGATGTACCTTATTATTCTACAATTACAAAGTGAGTAGTCATCCTCCTCACACTTTGTTGTCACCTACTCTGTTCAAAGAATGGGTGTTCGCTTGTGTTGTGCTGGTATCAATGTATCAGAACTTGCATTGTTACTCGATTTATTCTACACCTCAGTGACAACACTGACTGAAAATAATCCATCAACCAAACATGTCCAACCACCAACATCATGTAGCCAGCATCCCATACTGATGTACTGATGAAGGATAAGAGGATGACTAACACAACCTGTACTGCAACATACCTACTGTCTCAGTTTTTACATCAACATGGTGGAGCAATAATGTGGATGTGTCTAAAAGATTACACGATGAGTGCACACATTTACATGTTCATGCAGCACTTCTGTATCAGATCCAATAGTACTAAAGCAACACGAACACACCACCATGTAATGTTAGTACTGATAATCATTCAACACTTATTAGAACCTGCTCTGTGGTGGTGAGAGTCCTGACCATTAGAATATGAAGTTCAGGAGATGAACAATGGATGTAGAGAGACAGATGAACTACAGTCTGTAATTAAAAAAACAAAAACAAAAGTAGAACTGATAAAATGGAAAATGAGTTTAAAAACAATGAAGGACGTCTGATATAGAGTTTTTTTGGAGCATAGAATTACCTCATTAAAATATCACAGCAATCTAGAAATACTGTGATTATTTTACACACTGTTCTGCACTAAATTTAGTTTAAAAGACTAATAAAATAGATACATTTCTGCAGCTTATTATTAAAGCAATGAAATAGTTATAGAATCCACTGTGCATTCAAGATTGATTAAAATGCTTCATGAATACCATCATACATAGTTATTAACAAGATAGTTTAATAAAACAGATCAAATCTGTTACCTTTTCTCAACATTGGCTCGCTGCCGCTTTACATCCTCATAAGTCATGTTTAGAGCTCGGTGAATTTTCTACAAAAACAAACAATAATGCATCATGATTGAGACTTTAATCTAAATCCTTAAAAAAAAAAGACAAAACTGCACGATTTCAATCCAGTTCTTAATTCAGACGACCACTAGGTGGAGCAATTATATTTTGAAACTGTAAGACAAATTTTGCAGACAAATCATATAAACAGTTTTAGAAAACACCAACTACAAAAAAAGATGATTATTAAAATACCCAACATTTCATCATGTTATTAGCTTTATGCCAGTTTTTAAAATCATTTACAATTTATTTATTTTACAAAAATGTATAATGTTACTAAAAATCATCAGCTTACAACAGTAAGGCTTTTTTGTATTATGCAAAGTATATAATTCAAATACTTTACAAAACACAGTACAGACAAAAGTTTGGACATGCCCCCATCATTCTCCATTGTCTATTTTCTCCACTTACCATATAGATGGACTTTGTAGTTTTACAATTACAGACTGTAGTTCATCTGTTTTCCTTTTTTTTAGTCCACTTTTTCTTACTCTTCTGATGTTCTGAATTGGTCAGCAAGAAAACGTTTTTGATTTTCACAAATGTAATTATTCATTCATTCATTCATTATCTCCCGCTTATCCTTTATTAGGGTCGCGGTGGGGTTCCCCATGCCCATCCAGGGAAGAACGTCTCGGGCGCTGGGCAGATAGACCCAGGACAGGGCGCCAATCCATCGCTGGGCACACACTCACTCACACAGACACACACTATAGGGGGCAATTTTGAGAATTCGATTAACTTGTTCCATGTTTTTGGACTGTGGGAGAAAACCGGAGAACCCGGAGGAAACCCACGCAGACACGGGGAGAACATGGAAACTCCACCCAGATGGGGATTAGAAACGGGAATCCCTAGCGCTGAGAGGCGAACGTGCTAACCACTAAGCCACCGTGCCGCCCCAAATGTAATTAATGATTCAGAAATGTGAGTCTGAGCTCAGAAAAAAATTATCTGCATTATAGATTTAATGAAGACACCTTTTGCAGGCACCAGTGAACAAGAAATGCTTAAACCATTAAAATGATCAATGAGCATGTCTCTTTTAAACATGTTTCCATGTCTCCTTTAAACATGAATAAAATGTAAAATTTTTAATAAAAACCTGAATAACAGGTGAGTAATTGCTTTAAAACGATCAAACAAACATAAATAAATAAAATTAAAATACTATCTCATGATAAGTTTTCTAAATATATTTAATCCATATTTGCAACAGCCCATAGGCCTATAGGAAATATATAACAATAATAATATATTTTTGCGATATTTAATATCTGATAGAGTTATTATATCTAATCTAAATCTAACATATTAATGCTAATTACTAAATGGAATATAAGTTCTGTGATAAGATTTGTTATGGCAGGTTGCAGTAGGTCTTGATTTGTGGATGATAAAGATGATCTATTTTGCCTACTGTACTTATACACAGAGGAATTGGTCCTACACATTTAAACCATCCGTGCAGTAAACACACACATATACCCAAGGGTACTTTAGCTATAGTACTTGGTGAGACTGGGAATCGCACCAGGGACCTTCAGGTCGCAAGGCTGGTTTCTTAATCACAAGCCAATGACTGCCCCAACTTTTACATTACATTTACTGTATATTTACTCATTTAGCAGACACTTTTATCCAATGTGATGTACAAATTAGAACACCACAAGTCAGTAGTTTAGGAAGAACCCAGCTACACTGTAGAATTTTCATGCCTGATCATTATCCTCTCCTACACCCCATCCCTTTTTTATTTTTTTTTAACTTTAAATTTAACTAACAGTATATAGTACATAGACTTACCTGGCTGGTGTGGAGCCAGTATTTAAATTTCTGCCGGCGCCGGATGTGAGGCAGGACTAGACGATAGAAGGCATGTTCACCTGCAAGAGTAAGAAGCGCCCCGGCCACACCCACACAGAGCAGCACAAAGAGCCCTGAGAAATGCCGGATGCCCATCTGCAAGGTCTGTAGAGAGACGAGGCATCATGCTAAATATAAAACCAGTTTAAAACAGTACTTGTATAAATGCTGACACTTATAATACATTAAAATAATAAAAATTAAGTACATTTACATTTAGTCTTTTAGCAGACGCTGTTTCTAAAACAACTTACAAATAAGAGAACACCACACATCAGTAGTTAAGGAGGAACCAGCTACACTGTAGGATTATCAAACCTGATTACTCTTCAATCTGGTCTTAATTCTTAGATTTACCCTACTGTGTTTTTATTGTTTTAATTATTATTATTATTTTTTATATATAGCAAGTTCTTCTGTATGAGATGTGTTTTGAGTCGTTTCTTAAAGATTTGTCTCAGAATTATGGACAGAGTTCGGAATGTCATTCCACTATTTAGCAGGGGTAAATGCCATGGAGGGAGAATTAGCACCACGGTAAAGTTGAAGCGCTGGTCAGAGTTGGGGGTGTCTTTGGAAAACAGAGTTAAGGTAAAAGTAAGCAGATCCAGTGACTGTTCTGTAGGCCGGAGTCAGTGCCTTGTAAAAAATGAATAACTTTTTTGTCATCTATCTATCTATTCTTTGCATACTTTGTAATTGTAAAAGCAAGTTTTGGTGATCTCTCCAAAGTGACAGTGATAGCCTGAACATCCCATGTGTCCTTAATTTGGATAAGTGGTAAGACAGTCGGAAGGCTTTGTGCAGCTGCACCTGTCTTGTCTTGGTAAGAGGACATGAAACCCTCAATCTCTTTGAAAAATCTCTTTGAAGTAACCATGCGCAGGCTGTGCTCCAACCTGATGAGCAATAGGGGGCATTGTATTTCTACCAGTTTTAAGGCATGAGGTCCATGTCACAGAAACAACGGTTTGATGAGGAGGGGATCTCACTGACAAGAACTAATTGGAGGCTTTTAAATCATCTTGGCTAATTGAAATTGAATCCATGCTCATTTCTGCTATTGAGTTACGCAGTGTCGCTCTGTACCACTGAAACATCAATCAGCTCAAACTCTTGACACAAAAGACAACGTGTGCCATAAAAAATCTGAGAAGTCAGATCTAAATCCTCGACCACTGCTGTGAAAGCAAAATTACTTGAAAGTGATGGACTGCTTTTCCACATATTAAAATGTTTCCTTACCCTCCTACTGAAGTATTTGTGACATCAGGTGAAAATCTGAAGCAGATTTAGCACCACAGTGATCCTGGATTAATATAAACCAGTGAGTCTCAGAGGATGTTCCATAAGGCAACATTACAATGGACCCTAATGTGCTTTTTGGATATACAGTACAATAATAAAATTACAATTACAACTTTAAATATAGCTCTTTAAATCTATATAATTTTATAATATTAAAAGCAGGATCAAATGGCACTGATGAGCCCAAAAGCAGTAAAACAGAAGACCTGTGAAGGTTCTATCACAGGTTCTGAACAGCTTTCTAGTCAAGTCAATATTTTAAAACCTGCAACTAGCAAAACACAGAAACCTGATGCTGCCAACACAGAGCATTTCAGCGTTCATTCATTAAACTCCAGATTTATTAGTAAATAAAATTTGTCGTCGTCATCGTTAAAGGTTTTACAACATTAATACTATTTTTAAATGCTTCTAGAGGACAGCGGGGTTAAGCCTCAGTGAGTGCCTCTGTTCTGTTTGTTTGAATATTCCCACCGGCATCGTGTGTGATTGGGTTAAACAGCCCATCATTGTCCAATAACATGGTCCAGTGGTTCGTGACTGATGAGCTGTAGATCTGTGCTGGAGCATGGTCCTGTTTTCATCTGTTAGAAATTCATGAATTCATTACAAGTTTTATTAACTGCACTGATGGACATATGATACAATAAAACAAAGTGCTTGACATTTAGAATTGCACCTCAGGCTGTCAGTGGAGCAGGAATTTTGACACACAGACACATGTGCAGTAATTTGGAGAGGGTTTGTAAAATTGTGATTAAAATTGTTTTTTTAAACAATATGGACATTTAAGTTCACGTGTTCTCATACACACAGTGACATTTCACAGTGACACAATAGTTAATGCTTCTACCTAACAGCGATATGATTCCCACAGGGAGGTGAACACAGGCCCTTTCTTTGCGAGGTCTGCATGTCCACCCTCTACCTGTGAGGTTTTTTTTTAGGGTCTTCGTTTTTTTTCCACTTCTAAAGTCATGGCCTTCTAAATTCATGGACTGGCTAATTAAACACCAGTTAAGCGTGCTACATGCAATGTAGGTGTGAGAAATGCATGCTTTTGACCATGGTGTCTGCTGGGCACAGAGTCAAGTGCTAGAGTGGCTCATCAGCTTGAGTGCAGTGCGCAGAGTAGAAGCCAAATTCTCTGCTTTTCTGAAATGGCAAGGCTCTTCCCTCACAGGTTGTGCTTTGGGAATAGTGACTAGTGAGAAGGCAGGTTTCTTGTAGCGCCTTATTGTTAGCTTGCGCACTTAAGATCAAGTTAGTTTCTTAATATTTATATTAGTAAGAATACATGTTCTCTGAGGTACAGGTGCATGTGGGGGGCATTTTCAGGAATGATATGGAGGGACACATTTGTATTTTTTATGCTTTGATTTGATTATGTACAGTATGTTTTAATAACCACCCACACACGCACATTTTTCTGACAATGTAGTGGGTCTGTGGCTTTTGTTATAATGTTTGCATCCTTCATGTTGTATTACAATTTTTTTGTATTTTCACTGAATTATATCATTAAACAAACAAAAAAAGGTAAAACATTAGTGTGTTAGTTTCTACTTGATTTTTTAGGAAAAAAACTGAATTGTAGTAATATATAGTAGTATTTATGAATAGCTGTACTAATAACTTTACAAATATTTACACTTAATTACATATTTTAGCTTAATTATTAGTAATAAAGAATGTAACTTTTTTTTTTACATGATAATTATTAAGAACATCCAATACAAAGTATTTTAAGTGCAAAGTATAATATATAATATATATATTTAATGCATTTTGCTTCCAAATATAAAACCACTTATTCTCACCTCTGTCATGGCAAAAACTCTTTTTCCACATGGCACCACCTTGTACCACTTGTCATGCAGCATGTCCATGTAGCCGTCCGACTTGTAGCGGCTGATGAATTCTGAGATGTTGGATGTAAGGGGGGAGTTCTGGGGCAGACCGATTCCGTAGCCTGCCAAAATAACAGCAATGAATTGAGTCGCAGCTTGGGCAGGCTGTAAGCCAAACACCAGTCATTTTGTCCCCAGTGTTCAAGGTACATGGTCAAGGTGAACAAGGTGCATGGGTGTGTATGTGTGTGTGTGTGCGTTTGCGCATGTTTAATAGGGGGTGAGGGGTTTTAGAGAAACAGCTTGGTCACTGAGGGATTCCCCCTTAGTCTGTTTGGAAGGCTCAATCTGATCGATAATATGCAGACAGCTCGGATCCTGCAGGCTTTGTGCTGTACTTGATTCTGTCACAAACCTTAAACCTTCTGCCTCACTCTTCTTAAAGCATTATCTCGTTACATGTTTTCCATTTAAACCTCCATTCACGTCTCATCTTTTTGCTGATTTTTCACAATGACTTTTTTTTTTTGCTTTGCTATCTCTAAAGGAAAAAATGTAAACGCGACTTTGTGGACAGTTCGCCTCTGGGCTGAGCTTAAACCTTCAGGAAACTGATAAAAATGACTGTTGAAAAAATATCTGCTAAAAACATTCCCAAAATCAGCTGAATGCTTTACAGATTACTGAATACTATATGGTTATACATCCATTAATAGCAAACTTCAACTTAAATTTACTGAATACAGAATCACACGCATTTATATCATCATAAACCTTCAAAATGATTTACAACAATTGATGGACAATTTGATGAAAATATAAACCTCTGCCACCTAGTGGAAGCATTTGTAAATACTGGTTTCTGTAAAAAAAACAGCCACAAACTGGAGGGAAACAACAAAAAAAAATTTGGGTTTTCGTTTTTAATTAATCACCTGCAGCACGTGGCAATTATAAACAAATTATTATTATTGCTGTATTTTTAATAAGAATAAGCATACAAGTAGAATAGTTTGTGAATACATAAACAATTTTCAAATAGTAAGTTGGAGTAAATGAGTGAAAGTAAAACAATAAGTGTTGCTTTGTTGTAGCTAGTAACCAAATGGAAGCAATGTGATGTATAATAATAATAATAATAATAATAATAATAATAATAATAATAATAATAATAATAATAGGGCGGCACGGTGGCTTAGTGGTTAGCACATTCGCCTCTCAGCGCTAGGGATTCCCGGTTCGAATCCCCATCTGGGTGGAGTTTCCATGTTCTCCCCGTGTCCGCGTGGGTTTCCTCCGGGTTCTCCGGTTTTCTCCCACAGTCCAAAAACATGGATCAAGCTAATTGAATTCTCCAAATTGCCCCATATAGTGTGTGTGTGTGTGAGTGAGTGTGTGCCCAGCGATGGATTGGCGCCCTGTCCTGGGTCTATCTGCCCAGCGCCAGAAATGTTCTCCCCTGGATGGGCATGGGGAACCCCACCGCGACCCTACTAGAGGATAAAGCGGGAGATAATGAATGAATGAATGAATAATAATAATAATAATAATAATAATAATAATAATAATAATAATAATAATAAAAAAAATGCCCAGCGATGGATTGGCGCCCTGTCCTGGGTCTATCTGCCTAGCGCCCGAAACGTTCTCCCCTGGATGGGCATGGGGAACCCCATCGCGACCCTAATAGAGGATAAAGCGAGAGATAATGAATGAATGAATGAATGAATGAATGAATAATAATGAATAATGATAAATAATAATAATAATAATAATAATAATAATAATAAGGTGTAACTTACAAGCTTATTGAAGGTGGAAGTGTGTGGAAGTGTTTTTTTTATATATAAAATCAGCTCTTAATAAAAAAAATATAAGTGCACCATGTTCTAGTTTTTTTGGCACAAAAAATAGGACTAATATAGTGTTGATAATTGAAAGCCATAGAGGACTGGAGGAAGGAACAGAATGAATCAGCAGTGCAGAATCCAGCCACCAGCATGCCGGTGAGAAGCAAGAAGTACTGTGTGTAATTAATGTGGGACAGATGGAGAAAAGAGCAGATAGAGGTCTAATTAAACAAAAAAAATCAAAGATTTCTTAATCTAAAGGGTGTAATACAGTCAGACAAAGGTTAATAACAATAATAGCATAAGATCATCAATTATTATTTAATTCTGCAATTCCATCTAAGTGTCAGACCTTAAATCTGAAAATCTGGAATTTATTCATCATGTCTTCTCTGAAGAAAAATAAGAAAAGCTGCCTGTATAGCCTCCACACAGGAACGCGTTGTTCCTGGACTTATTGTTCATTCTGTTATTTTTTCGATTGTTTAAATGTTTTTATCTTTTATAATTATAAAAATATTAAATGTGTTTTCAATGTGCACCAAACAACGCAGTTTTATAATTAACAAACTTAGATTTTCCTTTTCATTAGTTTTTCCACTATTTGGGCAAAAGAAAAATCCTGAACTGCTGAAAATGGAGTTGTTAATGGTTAAAACCAGTTAGTTTAATTATTGATCAGTTATTTAGCCAAAAGTAAAAAAAATAGCATTTATTATTATTATTATTATTATTATTATTATTATTATTATAGCGTGGCACGGTGGCTTAGTGGTTAGCACGTTTCTTAGGGATTCCACGTTTGAATCCCCATCTGGGTGGAGTTTCCATGTTCTCCCCGTGTCCGCGTGGGCTTCCTCCGGGTTCTCCGGTTTCCTCCCACAGTCCAAAAACATGGATCAAGTCAATTGAGTTCTTTAAATTGCCCCATATAGAGTGTGTCTGTGTGAGTAAGTGTTTGCCCAGGGATAGATTGGCGCCCTGTTGTGTGTGTATCTGCCCAGCGCCCAAAACGTTCTCCCCTGGATGGGCATGGAGAACCCTGCCGCGACCCTAATATAGGATAAAGCGGAAGATAATGGATGGATGTATTATTATTATTATTATTATTATTATTATTATTATTATTATTATTATTATCTACATTTTTACTATATTAATGTTAATGTTCTTTGTTTGCTCAGTCACCAACTGTACTGAGAGTTATCACTTACAAAGTTTTTTTTTTTACTTATTATATTTTTAAATGTTTTTAAAAATTAAAAAGTTATTACCCTTTCACCCTTTTTTGCCTGGGAGTATACTTTAAATTAAAGGTCATTAGAATATGACAGAAGTGATGCAGTAATACAGCTTTTTGTCTTCCACTATTGTTTTAAAACGATAACCTTGAACTGTATGAACAGTGTCTGGAAATAGAATCTGATAATTACTGTACATCTAAATCTCTCAATTTAATTAATATCAGGTGAACTAAGTAGAAAATTAAAGAAAGTTCAGAAGAACATTATGACCTTGTTTTTTTTCTCACCAGGTCACAGATTTCCATTAAGTGTGGGTATCCTTTAAAATTAATTAGTCTGAAAAGAGAACCATAATAATAAACATGTTAAATTATTTTCTTGCAGATATCCATCAGTTCTTCTCTTCAAAGGTTTTTTTTTTTTTAGCAGAATCTAAAAAACTCAAGCAAAAACTCATCTACTGGAACACTGTTGTTTTATCTGACGGATCTTTTCTGTCTCTGAGAAGGAACTTGAGTTAATTTAGACAGCAGAAAAGCGTACACTGTATAATCTGTTTTCTAAACTGCCCCTTTTTGATGGACAATCAAAAACATGCTGAAGCTTTGAGAATGCCCCTAAGTCCCCCGAAGTTTGTTGCAGGTGCCATAAACAAGACTTTTTAGAGGAATCAGTGTTATGGTTTGACTGAGTTTTTCTTGTCCTGTAATATGTCTGTGAGAAGCCCGTGGGAGTGACAGGAGCAGAAGGAAAGCTTTTTATCTATCAGGTCTTAGTGCAGCTCTGAGCTGTCATTACTGAGATAAAACACACCGGTCTTTAAAATGTCTTTGCTCGCCGTGGCTATTCGTTTTTCAGCTCTCTTAGACAGCGGCACCTTCAGTTTATGGTAAAGTTTCAGGTAAAATATATTGTAGGGTTTTGCTTTTTTCAAATGTCAAAGTGTCTAAACTAATGATGATATCGGAGATATAGCCATCAGAGATACAAGACAGATACAGGGCAGCCTGCAACCAGCTGCTTCCTTCTCTTTACTTTTCGATGTAAAATGCAATTTCTTAAAAATCTTAATAAGATATGTGATATTTAAAGCCTATTTAGCAGAATTTTTCTTATTGCATTTCTAATTGTGTCAGTCGAGTCCCTAGTTTGGAGTCGTAGGTTTGTGGTCAAGAAACCAACCTTGTGACAATGTTATTAGACCCACCTCCTTATTTCTACACTTATTGTCTAATTTTCTAGGTTCCACTTACCAAACAAATGCACTTCACTGAGCTAAAGTTCAGACTACAGTCCATCTGTTTTTTTTTTATTTCATAAACTCTATTTTTGTGGTCATACAAAGAGCTCACAGGCTAAAATAGTAATATTGACATTAAAAAGCAACCTTGTAATTCAGGTAATTCAGTGATGTCCAAAAGTAAAACATACATTTTCACCATCTTGTTTAGAGTTTTGTTTTGACTCAGAGTGCCAAAAAGGAGCATGATGACAACTACAGAATGAAGCATGGTTTCATTATTTTATTATGACAGGCAGACATGCAATTTCTAACATCTGTGATTAATTTTTGTTTAATTAACAGATGGAAACCAGAAAAGGGATAATCTCCCCAGTAACATGGGGAATTTTTGAAATAGAACGCCTAATATAAAAGATGTTACGGTATATCTGAAACTTTGTTAAATAGCTAATGTGCCAAAAAATACAAGCACTTTTTTGTAAACTAGTGACCCTGCAACTGCAGTCACACCCACAGCAGGCGAGAAGCACACTGCCAGCAAAAGGGGTTCATAGTGACAAGTGACTTTGGGTATGCCGCTCTCACAGTATGCCACCTTCTCAACAAGTCAGGGTTGACATAGTTTCAGTCTGCTGGAGACGGTTGAATGCAAATGTTGTTATCGTGGAGAGAATACACCCAGAGACAGTGAGGGTCACAGTGAGGAACTACAAAGTGTAAGTCTTACAGATGCCACACAATCTACAACAGACCCAGCTGGAATGTAATGCACAGTTGGTCTGGAATTGTTTTTTTTTTGGCTTTGAGATGAAACGTACATAAAATGATGCAGTGATCATAGTGTTCCATACAAGATTATGGAATATGGGCAAACTGCTGCATCGGTTTGAGAAAAATTCCTACTAAATTCCACTAAACATTATAGAATTGTTTAGAATATTAAAGTTATGATACAATAAGCTTTATAAAGAGTTACTTAGGATTTCAGAACCTTAGGTACATAAGTAAAGCTTGGAAAAATATGAAACATTTTGTGCTCAATATTATTTAATTTCTTCACTAAACACTTTAAGCCTGTGTAGGGAAACCTGATGCTTTATATATGATACACAAAGAAAGAAATCATGCCTAACCTTCTATAGCGAACGGCTTTCCGACAGTCAGAAGTTTACAGTCCGCATCGATGGACACCTCATAATCCAGCAGAGCTTTGTCCATGATGAAAGCATCAAGTTTAGGGGGATCTGTCCTTCACAAGACAAAAACACAAAAAGAGAGGGATTATAAAACTGCATGCAAACTCACTCTTCCCTCTCAGATAAGCTGGCCATGCTTTATGTCCTTAAATATGCGCAGCAAGGATTCCATCACTCCACATCAATCGTTCATCAGCCCTAAATGGAACTGTCTTCATTTGTCCAGGATAACTGCTCCAAAGCAAGTGCGGCCACAAATCAAGTTTCACACAGAGGAAACGACCCGCAAGCTGTCTGCAGAGAGAACCATAAAGCAGTAAGCACTACTGCACATTAAAGAGCAGGCTGAAGCAAAGATTTTCATGGGTGAGTAAACCTTCCCTACAGTTTTAACATACAGAATCATCAATGTTTATTCAGATCAACAGCATTTAGCAGACACTCTTCTCTAAAGCCAATTAACAAGGTGCTTCTGTTGCTCCTATTCACTATCTGCAGTCATGTTAATGTAATACACAAAGCTTCACAAGAGTTTAACATAGTAATTAGTTAGAGCCTTATGAGTCAGTGTGGGTAACAGCTTACTATAAAATCATCTAATTGTTCATTATCTAATCTGCTTGTACAAATTAGGGTCATTGGGGATCCTGTAGTAAATTACAGCACTAATTAGGCACAGGACAGGGAAACACCCTGGACAGGTTGTCAATCCATTGCAGTGCAGACACATAAACTCATTAAAACTAATGGTTACACCTGAATGCAATATTATATCTGTAACTCAAATGAGCTACATGATTTTTACTGTGAAAAGTAAACCGGATAGGAATGGAAAAAATATGCAACCACCACCTACACCAACTATTATATCTCCAACTCAACGGATCTACAGGATTTTATACTGTGATAGGTAATCCGCATAGGAATGGAGAAAATATGCAACCTCCACCCACAAACTGAATCCAGCAACAGTTATTGTGAAATAAGAGCTGAAAAGGGAACTGTGTAAGGGATAAGAAATGATAAATATATTTTTCAAACATTTTTTCCACCAAATGCCTCTCCTAATGCAAGCTTTTTATCTATTCAGACTTGGGACCAAAACAATTTAGAATCTCCAAATTACCTATCGGCATTTCTTTAGATGTGGGAGGAAACTGAGACCCTGGAGCAAATCAATGTAGGCACAGGGAGGACATGCAGACTCCACACAGAAGCGACCTGTGTTTATCCCTCCGGGAATCAAACCCAGGACCTTTTTGCTGTCAGGTGGTACCATTAACCGCCGAGCCACCTTGCTGCTTTTTGCAAACGGTAAATGAATAAGGTAATTAAAGAAACAAGCACTATTTTTTTTTTCATGTCTTTTCTTTTTTGCACTACTGTACTGGCCTACAATATATACAAGGTCTACATCACACTGGCAAATTGCACTACTTCCATTACTACTTTTTTGTCTTTTTTGACATGTAAATTTCTACTTATATATTTTTTACTTGTATCCATATTTAGTTATTTCTACTTTAGTGATGTCGTTTACCTTACCTTGTGTGATATAAAACAACTACTATTTATTTGAGTGAACAAAATAAACGGCATTTGAAGTGAGGGACACCATATTCAGCAAAATTAGAAAAAAAATCTAATATCTGTTGCTTAATATTCGGACATTATGTGCACTTTAGCTGGGTCACCAGTAAGCCTGTCATGAATACCCTGATTAATGCAAATTTGGAATCCCAGCTGTGATTTTTGAAAAGGTCTGTCCCCCTTTTTACTGTCTACTGCCTCTTTTAAAGTCATCAATGCAGGCAGAAGATTTCTCAAATTAGTGCAATGCATTAGAAGCAGAAATAATGAGAGAGGCTGACTTTATAATTGCTTACATTTAGGATATGCTTTCATCTAGCAATGATTGACTTCTATTATGCTTACATTAAACTCAACGAGAAAAACTTATCATCATCTCCTGGAGGAGAGCGAGAGGAAACTGCATCTACACAAACACAGGAGGCTGTCCTCAATTTTACATTTTGAGACTTAGACAAGCAGGAAAACATGCCGGGACCCTGACACATGGACGCACACACGCAGACACACACACACACACACACACACAATCAGATTTCCACCACCATCAACAATAAAAGAAAAGTCTGGAAAGACAGGGACTCCCAAAACTCTGCATAGAATAAGAAATGTCAGGACTGATGGACAGAGAATTTATTATTTATATCTTTGGCCCAAAAAAAAAAGCAACTGCAAGGCTCACAGTGTAGCAGATGATAAAAAAGAGGAGATAAGACAAGACTTGTTTAATATGAATATTGCAGTGTAAACTGAAGATACACAGGTACTGAAGTATTTAAAGTGGCAGGAATTCAAGTATTTACGATAACCTATGAAAATTTAAACCAAGCTGTTAGTATATGAAAATGGTTTTACATATGGAAAAGAATGAAACATGTTCATTTATATTACAAATGTAAAAACTTTACAATGCAGTCAGTTTTACCACAAGAAATGTTCATTAACATATTTAATAAGTTTAGTTCCATTACACTAATGCACAGTACATATATATCTGGTTATATATGTTATATCTCACATTTTCATAGGTTATATTTTTTTAAAGTGCAAAATTAATGAATCATTGATTAGGATGGTTCGGCACATAGAAAAGCAATTCATTCGTTAATTATTTTATTTGTTTTATTGCTTTATCTTACCCATCACTGACTTTGGTATAATGTATGTGACCTCTATTTCTCATCCATCATCACATCAAACAAGGGAATTCACTGCCACAATAAACACCTGCTCACTGAAACGCAAGCTAGAATTAATACAGGTGGAGTTGGTTTTGAAATTTTAACAAACCAGCAGAGCAAATTAGGTTTTCGTGGATTATTAAACATAGCTGGTCAAATCATTGCCTTTGCCTAAAAAGTATAATTTTTTAAATGAGTGATTTGTACTCTGCCTTAAGTGCAAATATGTATTACTTGGACACAGTGATCTCTTACTTAAGAGTGTCAACGCCATCCGGCGTGGTCGGCTCGTTAAATCTCCTCATGTACTCATGCATCTCAGGGAAGCTTTTTTTCATGTAGTCCTCAGCGCTGCTCTCCCGTACGGTGCCAAAACGAAAGCCGTGGGATGGATGATGCAGCTGGGGACAAATAATTAAACAAATGTTAGAGAGTGAGAACAGAATCTCGTTCTGATTACGTCTTACAATAATGAGCTGTACAATAGCGAAATGATACTATTTATAGTAACTCATTAGCTACTGGATCATTGCAGAAGTTATACCAAAGTGTTCAATGACAGCATCTGGAATTCACCTAAATACCAGGATACAATCAGCAAAAAAAACAATGTATTTAATAGTTATAAAGTGTAAAAATTATTATTGCAATGTGTGGGATTGCCTTTAGTTGAAGCCATTTGGTGTCAGGGGTATTACTGAAAACACTATATGAACATAGGAGCTATAGGAGCTTTCATGGCATCCCAACATAAGCTGGAGCCTCCATATATAGCTCCCTTTGGGCTTACCTTTGCCCATAGATCTAAAAAAAAGCACTGGTGTGGTCAGACGCTGATGCTGGACAGGACGGCATTGGTTGAATTATCTATTCTAGTTTAAGTGTTAGATGGGTTGGAGCTCAGACACTGTGTGGGCCAGTCAAGTACTTCCACACCAAAGTCTTTCTTCATTTATCTTCTTTAATTGTGACAAATAGATTAAAGTAGCCGCAAAAAGACATGTAAATGTAAAATATTAACAATGTAAAAACATTCCAAAATCTGAATTGTCCCCTATGACTGTACTGTACTTCTTCTGTTGGGAAATTGCCATTGATGCAATCTGGATATTAATCTTCTAAACAATGTATATGTGTCTGTAAGAATTTTATAGGTGTAACAAGTGGCTTAAAACTGGCACACTTCGGTCTGCGATGTCCACACACTATATAATATTATTTATTACTGTATATCAGCGGATTTATAGGAAATACTTGCTGAGTTTATGTATTTTAATATACTATGGCAATTCACACTCTGAATTAATGCTTAGTATTAAAGTACTTAGGATGGATAAAGACAATACTAAATGTCTGGAAGACATCTGAAGCTAGTGTGATAAACAACAAGCAAACGTACTTTGGCATCATGAATACCAGAAAGCTCTTCAAAGGTCTTTTCCCCGACCATGACTGCAGCAAGATTTGCTGTGTAGCTGGATAAAACCAACAAGCAAAAGATGGCCCAAAGGTTCATGAGAAATCTTCCAGTCCAGCATTTTGGTGTCTTACTCGAGACTGTGCGGCCAAACAGAATAGCATAGCACAGATTAAGTGCAGATGAATACGAGAAGACCTTCATGCGGTTGCGTCCATGAGGGGTCATGCCAAATGGGCTTTTCCACTCATAGAGTGTGAGAAAGAGTGCTGTGATGTGTAGTGCCACAAAGATGCCCACCCACATGGACCAGTGCAGTGGCCACATGAATGCCCCGATGGGTGCTGCTGTGTCCTTGCTGCGCACCAGGATTCCCAAGCTGGTGGAAAAGAATGGACTGGTAAAGTCCATAACTTTGCTACGTGCAGAGTTAATACTGAAGCTTGTGACGGCCATGTCAGCTACGCCGTTCAGCAAGTCTCCAACCAACCCTGTCCATCTGCCTCCCTTCCATGCTCCATATTTTCCATCTCCTACGATGTAAAGGTCGAATTCAAAGTTCAGGTCCTCGGCTAACTTTTCTAACAGATCGATGCAGTAACCATAGCAGCATTTGCTATAATCCGCTGGCAGGAAGGTGTTGTTACCCTGGGCACGGGTGGCAAAGAAGCGCTCCAGGGTCTCGGAGTTGTTGGTGCCGGCGTCCAGGCAATACTGTCCAGCCGGGCAGTTTCCATCCTCATCAACCTCTCTAGTAAATACGAATGGGTGCTCCACCAAGGTGACCACCCGAAGACGGCTCCCTGAGACTGGTAAACCTGACCTCCAGCGGGTGCCTTCACGGCCCTTGTGTGCTTCGGAGCGCTGACGCATCGACGAGCCCTGCCACAGCCCTCTCTCCTCAACATCCAGTTCCGTTCCTTCCCAGCTGCCCACTGTAACCCAGGTGGGCTGGCCAATAGCATCACGTCTCAGTCTCCAAATGTGAACACGCTGAGAGGTCAACACACGTGACATATTCCGCTGCACGCTAACTGCCCCGGTCAACCCCACAAAAGACGTGTTGAAGAGGAACCTAAAGACAAAAAAAAATGAGTTTAGGGTCAGGTGTATTTATTATTCTTAATGGACAGAGTAATTTGTAGACACAAATGAGCCTTAGTGACATTTTTCTCATTATTATTTAAAATCCAGCAGGCAAAAGATATTGCAGCTGCAAAATGGAAAGACCTGAGGAAAGTGAAAGCCTATTTGTATTAGTGACACAGTCTGACTTGCGTCACACTGTAAAGCATGTGCACTGCTTTCACAGGGCAGTGTTTCGGTTGTAAAACTCCATCTTCCCCTATAAATAAAAACTGTTTTTCTGTCTGGGACCAAGTTACAGGGAAAGGTTCAGGTCACTTAAGACAAGAAGAGCTGTAACAAGGATTTGGATCGAAAGGTTTTCAGCCATTACCAAAAGACATGGCATGTTTCCGGTACTTCAAAAAAAATGCTCCTTCATAAAAAGTTTAAGCAAGAATAAAACTGGAAAATGCAATTTGACCTGAAACCTTTTTGCTATTAATTTAGTCAGTAAATGACACAAGCCTGGCCCACATGCAGGCGGCCCCTCCCACTGACCGTGGCGCTGAGTGACACTGCATTTAGAGACTATAGTTTCTCCTTGTTAGGATGGCAGGTTTTAATTACTTAAAACCGACCCACATCCATTTCACTGTCAAGGCGAACAGCGCACTGTTCCACAACCAACTGAATGCTAATTTTCAACTGGATATTTCACAAGCTCGTGAGCAGTCCTGACTCTGCACCACACTGTGAATTAATGACTTGCTAAGCACCCTTCAAAGCTGATTAGAAGGAATAATGTTTTTAAAGGTCGGTGACTTTTAAATGTCATGTATGAGGAAAATATTTGATCGAATTTGCTGATGTTGTCAGTTTGATAATACTGATTCATCCCTGAGCCACACAAGTGATTGTTGTTTATGACAGATGAGGCATATCACCATTTAAATGTATTGATTTCTTTTCTTTCTCTTTCTACTTTTATCGGCTGAAGCCAGTAGAAGATAATAGAATAGTGTGGTTATTAATGCACATTTATTAAAATTCATTAAAACTTATTTGCTCATGTTAATGTATTCCTAACAGTATGAATGTAATTATATGAAGATTGCTTAAAATGAAATGCCCCACTTTGGCAGCTTCCTGACAGGGTTTAAACCACCTACCATCAGATTGATAGCATAACTCAATAACTACTTTGCTGCAGTTTTTCTGCGTAGTCTTTTTGAACATAGTCTTTATTAAATTGTTTGGCCTTATTCCAGTGTGAAACAAGTGTATGTATGCCCTGACAGTTCCAGCTATTGTTTTGTTAAAACAATGTAAACCTCTTATAACTCCAGTAATTACACAGGATTCTTATCATTCTTACAAAGTGCGTCTTACTCAAAAATATGGAGGGGGCATTTTTGGGTTGTATGGTGGATGAGGCAAAAATGCATTTTTAATTCAATGTTGACTGTTCAGTACAACTCTGAATTTTTTAATATGGTTGAAACTTACTAACAAAAAAAAACAAAACAAAACAAGTTCCAGTAATATTTAAAATGTTCAGTTTGGTATCTTTGAAAAAAAATGTGGGACATTACATTTCGAAAAACCCTACATGTTTTATAGGCTGAAACTTTACTGAGTAAAGTAAAGCTAACCTGGAAACTATATAGTTATAATTATTATTATTATTATTACTATATATTATTATTATTATTATTATTATTATTATTATTATTATTATAATAATAATAATTATTATTATTAACTATATAGTTAATAGATATTAAGTGTTATATCTTTATGTACTGTATGTAAAGCCATGAACCTTTAACGATTTAGTACTTTTCATTTGTCTGGTTTCCTGTACCATAATTGTATTTACTGTAGTAAAGAATTAGCATTATACGCTCCATTGGCTCATGTCTTGTCCCATCTTTTGTCTGAAATTGTAAGGTTTCTATAAACTGTATCCTGTTGTTGCTGAAAGACAAGCTTCTCTGCATGACCATGGTGCAGTAGAGTCCTATTTGTTTGCAGAGTTTAGAACGAAAAAGTGAAACCTTGCTAATCCACACCGAGCAGTGGGCTCTTCTGATAAGAGTGATCCAGTCACATGGGAAAGCATTTGAGAGAAACTCATGAATAAAGCTTAAAGCACAGAAACATGTTTGCACACCAGCTAAGTGTGAAACAGACAAGAGTTTCTTTCACTCAGCAGAACACCATTTAAATGACAATGGAGTTTAATTGTTAAAAATAGAATCTCAGTTTAGAACAAGGTGATAACCTACATGTCACCCAGTCATTTTGCTTCAGACCTCATAACTTTTGGTTGTTTTTCCTTTATGTAGTCTATTTGATGATTCCTCTTATTTAACCACACAGTTTAATTAAAAAGAGTTCCCCATGTAAGTCTTCTTACAGCTGTTTCTGCTTCCTATACTGTGCTTTCTTAATTACAGGGTCAACATGTCTTTTTACCAAACCACAGGTGTTATCTCAGGGAAGAGCCTATGATTGCCACCCATCTTTTATAATAAAATATCATAATATATTGAAGAGTGTGAGTGTGTGTGTGCCCAGCGATGGATTGGCGCCCTGTCCTGGGTCTATCTGCCCAGCGCCCGAGACGTTCTCCCCTGGATGGGCATGGGGAACCCCACCGCGACCCTAATAGAGGATGAAGCGGGAGATAATGAATGAATGAATGAATGAATGAATATATTGAAGATAAAATCCTGAATAAAACAGGGGATGAACAAAGCACTTAAATCATTAAACTAAAAAAGTAAAAATGCAGCAATGTAACACTCAGTGGCGGGCCGTCAGGGCCTTTAAGGCGTCCTGGCCTAAAATTATTTGAAACACAGACAAATTTTAATTATATCTACGTATTATCTACATCTACGAATACTTGTTAAGTAATTCCAAATAGTCTGTCTGCTTACTTTTATAGCGTTTCCTGGTTGCACCACTTCCAGTCATGTATTTTGTCATTAAAGCCAATCAGATTTCAGCATCATTTCTAGCCAGAGTTTAATTATTTGTCCAAGGCCTTTGGAATCCGTTTCGCAGCCTGGCAGCATAAAATAAGTGTCAATTAAACTGTTATTTCAACCAATCAGATTTTGAGATGGTGACACGAAGGTCCTCTAGAATTCATACATTACATTAGCATATTCATGCCCTCTGATTGGATAGTCAGAGTTAGAGAGATAGAATGTATTGCCTTAGTCAGACATTTTTAGTAAATTAAAACTTGTCAGAACTACAGCTCAACTTTTAGTATTAGCTTCAATGGCAATAGAAAAGGACCGATTGATGGACCACATAGGCATGGGGAGGACATTCAGACTTCACACAGAAAAGAATAAAATCTACATTAGCACATATTCTGAGTAAATGTACATAGTACATGGGATATAATTTTTGTAAAGGCCTGTACATGTAAGCTGAACATACCATCAAGTAAAATCCAACTAGTCACACAAGCTGAGCGTCAGGGTTTAATTTAAGTGCTGATAACAGAATGACATTATATACCTCAGAAAGCTTCATCTGGTAAAGTGAAAATCTAATTCCACTCATTAGCTACTAAATACTTCTTGAGTGGTAGAAAGTGAGCACACTTTAATATATTAAAGTAATTACTATCTAAATATTACACAATTCTTAGCATAAAATAGATAAAATACAAACTGAATTAATGATTGTGTTGTTTTAATGCATTTGAGTACACATAGAATTTGTAATAACAACTTGCCAAAGACCTTGGAAAGTATCCTTACATGCTCACAATGCCCAGAAGCAACAAGAATAAGAACTTTTTAATCACTATTAAAGGCTTATTTCCACCTCCACACACACACACACACACACACACACACACACACACACACACACACACACACACACACACACACACACACACACACACACTGTGTATTTAGTATTTATTATTTTATTTTAAATAAGATCCCTAAAGCTAATTATTTTACCTTCTTCTCACACCTCCATAACCATGTGTCAAAATTAGACGTCCCACTCTTAAATGATCTCACTTTCTTTTTTAATACCATCAAAATAATAAATAATGATGCTTTAAATAATGATGCTTCTTATGAAATGTTTCTTATTCTACATATGCATCTTCATCCTTAATACTTTGCACATGTGATTTTAATGATATTTTTAATTTGTTATTCATTCTTATTTATTTAAATCCTTGTGTATGTTCATTATACCAAACTTATTTAATATGACCAACACCAAGAGATATTGCATGCATTTTGGTGCTGTCCAATGAATAACATGCATCTCTACTGTGAAACATTTTTATATTTTATCTTTGCATAATTTGAACAAAGCAGATGATCTTTTCACTGTGTGAAGTTAAATGAATGTAAATGTGAAGTGAAAGTAAAAGTGAAGGAAAATGAATTAATTTAAAATTTAAAGCTAAGAACATGTTGGAGATGCGCGTTATATACAATTCAGGGCTTTTATTTAGTTTTCTCTTAGCTGATAAATAAAAGGTTTAATTACATGATTGTAAATCTACAGTCAGAAGATATTAACATTAGATTATACACTAAACACAGAGGAATCAGTTTTCGATTTTACTTGTTCACTAAAAGGAAATTCAGGAAGTAGGAGCGTTTACCTGGCGATGTACTGCCCAGATGAAGGCAGTTCATGTTTGTTGGGTTTGTCGAAGCAATTCACCATGTGCTGTATTAAAGCCAGATCAGGCCGAACGAGTGTAGCAGCCGCAACCGCTCGACTTATCAGCTGCAGAATATCTTGAATGTAGGATTCCAGAGGCTTGCGGTCCACTTCACCATAAGCCAACAGTCCCAATGGCAAACCAATTGAGTGCAGGGCATCAAGACCTAATGGGTATCCCATAATCCAGTGTACAGTGGGCAGTGTGAGGCCCAGCTCATGGGCCCCTCTCAGGACAGCAGAAACACACTGTGGGTCAGCACCCAGTAGCAGCACGGAAGCTGGCGGAGGCTCATCCTGGCTAAAGTGCATCTCCAAAAACTCTGATATGCCTTTTTGGTCAAGTGAGTTATCCGAAAGGTTTAAGATGGCACGCAGGTGCCAAGGTGAATTGTCATTGCCCACGTCACCATGCAGTTTCAGCAACTCTAGAAGATCAGCTTCCTCCCAGCCTTGGCACAGTACTGCCATGCCCTCCTTCCAGCCATTCCGCTGCAGGACAGCCAGTAGAAGTTCAGCCAGTCCTGATGTCGGAATCCGTGTCATCATCTGCAGGTGGAATCGGTTCTAAGTATCGGAATAAAATTTAAGTTCAGTATGGAGCAAATAACTATCGGAGACAATAAGTTAGACGTATTACAAACAGTACAAAAAGTACAGAAGCCCTTTAAAAAAAATTTACATGTACATTACTTTGATTTACAAATCATTACAAACTGATTTAATTAAGTAAATATATTATAAGTAAATATAATTTATATGAAATCTTTTATTTTGACTGATTTTTTTCTGATGTTTTCCAACAAACACTCTGTATAAAAAAATGCAACAACAGCAATATCCAACTCATCCTTTTTTGTGTTCTAACCATGTAGATTTGATTTCTTGGAGTCAGTTTTACCACCTACCCACCAAAATTTGCAGAAAGCCTGACATCACTTCATGTTGTAAAATAACACCAAATGAATTATCAGCTCCTGTTTTAAATATTTTTTAAATCATTCATTCATTCATTCATTATCTCCCGCTTATCCTCTATTAGGGTCGCGGTGGGGTTCCCCAAGCCCATCCAGGGGAGAACATCTCGGGCGCTGGGCAGATAGACCCAGGACAGGGCGCCAATCCATCACTGGGCACACACTCACTCACACAGACACACTCTAAACGGGGCAATTTTGAGAATTCAATTAACTTGATCCATGTTTTTGGACTGTGGGAGGAAACCGGAGAACCCGGAGGAAACCCAAGCAGACACGGGGAGAACATGGAAACTCCACCCAGATGGGGATTCGAACCGGGAATCCCTAGTGCTGAGAGGCGAACGTGTTAACCACTAAGCCACCGTGCCGCCAGTTTTTAAATCATTACAAATAATTTTTTTAAAAATTGTCAAAACATTATTACAAAAAACTGTAATAAGGTAAAAGGAACCCACATTTTACTTTCTTTACTTTGTTCTGTCATTGCTATTAGAGCTTTAAGACAAAGCAAAGGCAAAGTGCAGTAACTACATTTTTAAAGGCAAAGATCAAGTCAGCTGTTGTAACAATTAGGCCGTGTCCAGGTAAGTAATGTGATGCCAGCTTGAAAAAGCCACGTTGCAGTAGAATAAGGCAGTTTATTAGGAAATAGCACAAGTAAGCAAACAGGCAACATGCATGAAAGCATGGCTGCTTACAAAAGCGACAATCTCTTGCTGGAGACAGATCAGAGCAAGTGCAAAAACAGAGGCAAAACTATAGTGGGCAAGAAGTTAATTAACTCATTAAGTATACAGTACAGCAAAGGCAGGTGTTAATTAACTAAACAAGGTAATATCTAGTTAACCGAACAAGTTTGAGCAGGAAGGCACAAAGCACTCCTGATAGTTGTTAAGGTTTTAGGTTTATAAATTATCATCTAAATATGCACATTTATCACTAATGTGACTTATTTGACTTCAATGCTATCAGTTTATGTACTACTGAACTAAGAAGGCAGCACAGTGGCTTAGTGGTTAGCATGTTCGCCTCTCAGCTCTAGGGATTCCCGGTTCGAATCCCCATCTGGGTGGAGTTTCCATGTTCTCCCCGTGTCTGTGTGGGTTTTCTCCGGGTTCTCCAGTTTCCTCCCACAGTCCAAAAACATAGATCAAGTCAATTGAGTTCTCCAAATTGCCCCATATAGAGTGTGTGTGTGTGTGAGTGAGTGTGTGCCCAGCAATAGATTGGCGCCCTGGGTGTATCTGCCCAGCGCCCGAAACGTTCTCCCTGGATGGGCATGGGGAAACACCCGAAAGTGGAAGATAATGGATGGATGGATGGATGAACTGAGAAGGAGAATGAATGTACTGTTTTAATAAAATGCTGGTTTTATAAAACATTATCAACATTACAATCCATCCATCATCTTCCACTTAATCCTATATTAGGTTAATGAGGGTTCCGCATGCCCATCCAGAGAAGAAATTTTCAAGTGCTGGTCAGATACACCCAGCACAGGTTGCCTATCCAACGCTGGGCACAATCAAACACACACACACACACACACACACACACACACACACACACACACACACACACACACACACACACACACACACACACACACACACAAACATATATATAAGGGCACTTCATATAGAGGCAATTTAGAGCCAACATTACAATTTGAAAGCTAATTGAAGTCTTGATCAACAAAATACCAATTCTTAGCAGTAAAGTGTGTGATATTACAAAATGAAAATTAAATTAGATTTTCATGTACTAGGAAGATTAGAACATTTTATTAGTGAAATGTTTTTTTTATTAATAATAAAACAGTGAACAACAATGTGAGAGAACTGTAATTTTATAAAAATCCTTAATTAAAAATCTTGACTGAAATAAGGCATTTTAATAATCCACTGTTTGGTTCCATATTATTGGAGCCTATAACCATAAAAATATTTTAATCAGCTTTATTTTCATATGATGTCCTTGGTTTTGTGATAATGCATCTGTTATTATATCATGAATTGAAACATTTTTTTCAGGTTTTTCTTTTCATCTACATGATAAATCATGTCATTTTGCAGCCTTGTGAAAATAATAGCTGTTCAACAAATGCATTTCACTCACCTTTATTATTTTTTCTATTTTGAAAGAAAAAAGCATTTCTCTGCTTCTATCTCCTGTTTTCTCTGCCATGTTTGCTTTTGTTGCAAAGTCTAAAACCTGTGATTGAAAGGGACGGCCACTATTGCTTGCTATATTCTGATTCTAGGCCAGTGTTGATCCAATAAGCTGTGTGTCACGTTCATTTGGGCCATCAGAATGAGCTGGGCTGCACTGATTGTACAGCCGATTGCTATTCATGATTTGTCTCTCTGGATTTTTCCAGCCATAGTGAAACTCCTGTCTGACGTTAGCTGTGTAACTGATGCTGCTCAGACAGTGTACGTCTCAATAAAAGTGAAGCAAGAAGTCTTTCATTTTTAACCAGGATTGGGTGGAAAACATTTCAGTCACATTTATACAAAGTTTACATTCACGTCCAGACTTTTCACTTCAAGCCTGGCTGATATCCATGAGACTAGAGCAGCTTGAAAGAGCTTTTCACCAGCATACCAAGAGCAGATGGTGTATAGAGGGAATACTATAGACGTGTGTGTGTGTGTAGAAAGAACATGTATTCATGTTGCAGTCAGAGGTTCGCTCAGGTCTCTGGTGTTTGTATTTCATGTCTCTGGTAGGACAAATGTCTGTTTGCACCTGTCTTCATTAATCCCCCTGAAGATTTGCTAAAACCACGCCCCCAAATCAAATAAACAGCCTATGTAAATTGTTTTCTTTTTCAAAACTGAGATCTTAAGTGTTCTCTGTTCTGTAAAAGGTTGTATTGTTATACTAAATATATTACAGTTATAACTATTAGAGATACTGTTGTACTAAATGTAGTCAGCTACATGAACAAAACATTTTAGTTCAGTCAGAAGTTGTAGACTGATAGTCAAACCACAAATTCAGTCATATAAATTTATTCCTAAATATGTTTTTTTATAAAATATTTTATTATTAAGTTTGAGCAACATGGTGCTTCTTCCTCACAGCAAGGTTCCGCTTTCGATTATTGGGAGGGTGAGTACAAGTCCTCTTTATGTGAAGTCTGCATGTCCTCTCTGTATCTGTGTTGGTTTCCCTGGGGTCGCCAGTTTGCCTCCACAATCCAAAACCATACCGACAGGTAAATTAGTGATTCTTAAATTTCTAGCTAAAGGAAGATTGCATGGGAAAGTGCTTTTGGGGTAAACCTGTACCAAATGAAATGTGAGACTCTTCCAAATGTTGTCCCCTAATGACAACAGCCAAAAAAGGAAGAAATAGTTTAATTTTATGCCACTGAATTTTAGTCTTTAATTCATGAGCACATATTTAACCTTTAGCTTGTTCTCTATAAACGATTTATTTCAACTGGATAGTTACAAATTTATTTTTCAATTAAGATAAATTTTTTTTCACATTGTCACTTTAACCCTAACCACATTTCCCTGATACTGAGTGGAGAGAGAATTTTCCCCTAGGGAGATGTTGGGATCCAAAAGAAGCTGCAAAAATCTGATTTTTACCTTTTTTATCTTTACTGAGAGAGCAATATCTCACACTGTATTTATTTTTATTCATTATAAAAATATTGCATGATTTTGGTATGGCCTGAGGATCCACGTTATGCAGCCTCTGTGAAATGAATACTCCAAAAAAATGTTCAAAAAAAGGTTTTCTCTCATTTTATCAGAGGTTAAATATTGGTTTCCCACCACATTTTATTGCCTGAATAATAGCAAGGCTTTGCAAAAATGTGAAAGAAATGTAGACGAAGTTCAGTGCAATAAAAATTTAGACCCTGCTATAATTTTGGCACTTCATTTTGTAAAATGTAACTGGAGTGTATCACCATGCTGCCCTCCTTTAATGTCATTTGTTACATCACAGTCACTGTGCACGTGAGATGACAGTGCTATTGCCTGGTATCTTTTTTCTTGTCAGTGGATGATCGATGTATGTGCGTTCTTCTGCCAATTTAATTTTCTTTCCTCTTCATTCATCTTGGATTAGTGCTTAAGTACTTAAGACACTTTAAAAAGTGTAAAAGAAACAGTGAATAAAATATCTTATATATACTGTGTGTATAGCACCATGTACTGAATGTTTAAAGATACTTATTGAGATTGAACATAAAGTTTTCAAGAAATCTTTAGGCAAGAAAATTTAGGCAATAAAATACTGACTGACTTTTTTATTAACAACAGATGCCACAGTTTG
This sequence comes from Corydoras maculifer, assembly GCA_019802435.1. NCBI lineage: Eukaryota > Metazoa > Chordata > Actinopteri > Siluriformes > Callichthyidae > Corydoras > Corydoras maculifer. The sequence continues at coordinate 4,047,805 of JAFMOD010000319.1, read as the reverse complement.
ATCTATCACTTATCATTATTAAAAAATCTAGTGACATGTATAACAGGATTTTAAAGGATCTGCATAGTAATACTGCTGTAAAAAGATGGATATCATTATCTGATGATGTGTATGATTTCTGGACTCACAAGCAGTCAGTACTTCCACATGAATGGATTATAAATCTTGAGCTACTAATAAAATCTGTGAACATCACCTGAAGCTACACAAATATTATATGCTGTATATAATATATACTGTGTATAATATACAGTATATTGTATCACTGTTTTATTATTCTGTAGCACTTTCCCTTACAGCAAAAAGATTCTGAGTGGGCAGCCTGGGGCATTCTCCAAACATGCCAGCAGGTGAATTAGACATGATGAGTTGCCAGAACATATACATTTTTGAATTTGTATTATAATCGATTTCCCAATGTTATTTGTGGCTATTCTTGTAAAAGCATGTTTGAGAGCAAAATGAAAGGTTTGGCTAACAATGTAGATTTCATTATACACTGTCTGGCAAAAAAGGTCATGACCTGGATGTAACTATGACCTGGGGTTGGTCAGGTCTGGGTTTCACAACATTATGTGCCCAAAGAATAAAGTCCACTAATGACCTGAATATCAGGTTATTTTCTTTTATAACACAGACATATTCTTGGTCAGATTCTTGGGCTCAAATATGTCACCATATAAAATTGGTTGCTTGTGAACAAGGGACTACAACAAGATATGTTCCACCCTTGTGCTTAATTTAGTTGTAGAACACAGAGGTTGGTATTAAGGCATCTGGCCATTGGTGCTGATATTCTACTACTGCTGGGGTGTAAAGGCCATGCCATCATGATTGAATTTCTCTCATCTCTTTGTGGGCCTGGTGATGCAGTGAACACCATGTGCAACACTTCACTGGACATGATAAATAAAATATTGATTAGAGCATTTTTTTGTCCTCGTCCCACAGAGGCATATGAACATCTGTGTCATTTATTCCCATCTTTCTGAGAATGAAACATGGTACAAGCGATAACTGATGGCCCAAAATTTCAGAGGAAACAAGCATTTGTATCAATTATCATAATTAATAGGACATTAAATCTGCTGTGCTATTTCATCCAGCAAGCTTTAATTTAGATGTGTGTAATGGAATTGTGACCAGACTTTGGCTAATCCCAAGTTCTCTAAAAAAACAAAAAAAAAAACAAACAAGTTGTGTTCTTTGTCCTGCATGGCTGAACATTGTCTGTGATACCACAAGCTCAGGGAGAAAAACACCCACTGCCACACATCATGTATTCCAAAGAATACTGAAGAAAAGTAAAATAAATGAGTTCATTAAAAATGTACTTCAAATTGTTACTGAACATTTCTGCACAGTGTATTTAATTAATTTTATAAACAGATTTTTTTATTTGGGGCACTGAGCTCAAGGCACTAAGCTTAAGTATTTCACATAGTAGACAACACATTAACATCTTTATTAAAACTTAGTGGCAATTTACTTTAATTTATCTTTAATTTACCTGAGATACTATTTAAACTGTGAGAAGAAGTCGTAGTTTCCTGAGAAAATCCATACAGACACAGGGAGAACATGCAAGTTTCACACTGCATAGACCCTGGCCACTTGCACATGAGTTAATACCAGGACTTTATTACTGTAGAGAAACAGTACAACCCACTTATATGTTTTGTCATCCTGTCTCTGTTTATATATCTACCTTTCTGTATGTCTTTTTACCTTGCCTAAATGACGAGTAAAACTCTAAAATTAAACTCAATTGTATTATCTTTCTTGCATCACATGTCACTTTCTCTTTAGTGTTTTAGAATACCTCAGGTTGATAATGCTCACAATACATTGACTACTTATTTCAGACTTTGCAGCTGATATTCCTGCTTCCCTTTTCCTGCATAATCTGCATAATTCATTGCAGCTGCATTTCACATGTTAACTAATCAAGATTAGGGAACGTTGGGGTTGATTATGAATATTCATGATTAGTGGGTGGCCTCAGTAGGATGGAGTGGCGGCGAAAGAGGACTGCTTCATTAAAAAAAAAAAAAAAAAAACATTAGAAAAGTGTTTCATGGACATTAGTCCAAGTTAGGTAAGTATAAGATATTGAATGCCTGTCTTTCTCCTCCTATCTAACCTCTGCACAAGGCTGACTGGCTGATAAAGGATTACAGCCATGAGTACAATAAGGCAATCTTTTAAACGATGATTAATTAATGATAAGAGAATAGAAGCATATTAAGTCATTCGTTTTTGAGGTAAAATAAATGTTGCACTTTAGTCAGAGTGACTCTTTGTAGTCTCCAGACAAAAACCAATCAATTATTTTAACTCATAAATTTGTCAAAGGCATCAGTGTGTGAAGTAAAATTTAAGAAAACATGCATCACCAACTAAAGTTAGTAATTAAGCAACTCACAGCTGTCTTTAGGTCTCACATTCTGTTTTAACTTTGGGGTAAAAATATTATACAGGACATCAACCTGTATTATTTTTAACTATTTTAAGGATCTGATTTCTCACAAAAGTGACTTTAAATATATAACTAGAAAATTCCATCAACACCATCAAGTGTCTGTACAATACAGCTTGGCAGAGTTTGGACTGTGACACCAAGCCTACCTTGTGTCATGTAGTCCACGTAAAAAAAAAACCCAAACGAAACCAAATCCAATAATAAAATCATAATCTAATAAAAAGGCGGCACAGTGGCTTAGTGGTTAGCACGTTCGCCTCTCAGCACTAGGGATCCCCATCTGGGTGGAGTTTCCATGTTCTCCCCGTGTCTGCGTGGGTTTCCTCCCACAGTCCAAAACCATGGATCAAGTAAGTTGAGTTCTCCAAATTGCCCCATATAGAGTGTGTATGCGGGCGTGTCTGTGTGAGTGAGTGTGTGCCCAGCGATAGATTGGCACCCTGTCCTGGGTGTATCTGCCCAGCGCCCGAGACGTTCTCCCCTGGATGGGCATGGGGAACCCCACCGCGACCCTAATAGAGGATGAAGCGGGAGATAATGAATGAATGAATGAATAATCTAATAATAAACCATGTACAATTTCTCAGTTGCTTTAGATCATTTAAGATGATTTCGAATTTTGCATTTTCATTGTTAATCTTAATCCCTCCGAGTGAAATGACTGTACAAATCTAGGCTTAAATCTACTCAAGAATCCACGCAGGAAGCCTGTTTCTGTCCTGAGGACAAACAGGTCATATGTCCACCTCCTGCCCTCAGCTCGCAGCACTGTGAGTGGTGATTACACCTTCTCCCATAGAAAATTGCTCACTTATGTTTCCAGTAGCTATTTCCTGAGTTAATGGTCTTTCTTGGGTTTTAGCCATAATTGACTCCAAGACCATTTTGACAAGGAGATATCAAATTGCTATAACTTTCATTACAAAGCTATGTCTTCTGTGTTAAGAAACCATATATTTACTATTAATACTGGTAAAAAATGCATAACTGGTGATATAATTTACCTTAACATTATTTAATAGAGGACTAAAAAGTGCAGTACACTGCTGGAATTACAGTGACACTTTTGCCTGTTCCACATCCTTATAAAAAGTTTATAAACCTTAAAGAATGTACTAAATAAGGATACATCTGTATCTAGTTTCCTTTACAAGTGTGTACAGTTTTATTTGTATTTAAAAATGGGTGAACGGGAAATCTTTTAGTTCAGTTCAACTTGTGTCATGACTACTAAAGCATTCATTTATTCATTATCTCCCGCTTTATCCTCTATTAGGGTCGCGGTGGGGTTCCCCATGCCCATCCAGGGGAGAACGTCTCGGGCGCTTGGCAAATAGACCCAGGACAGGGCGCCAATCCATCGCTGGGCACACACTCACTCACACAGACACACTCTATAAGGGGCAATTTTTTGAGAATTCAATTGACTTGATCCATGTTTTTGGACTGTGGGAGGAAACCGAAGACCCGGAGGAAACCCACGCAGACACAGGGAGAACATAGAAACTCCACCCAGATGGGGATTCGAACCGGGAATCCCTAGCACTGAGAGGCGAACGTGCTAACCACTAAGCCACTGTGCCGCCCTACTAAAGCATTTCGTTTTAAATAACTAATAAAGTGGTGAAATGCAACACTTAATTACCAAACTACCATAAATATGACAATCAAAAAGATAATTATGTACAGTGGGTTGCAAAAGTATTCATACCCCTTGAACTTTGCCATATTTTGTCACATTACAACCACAAACATAAATATATTTCACTGGAATTTAATGTGAAAGACCAACACAAAGTGGTATACAATTGTGAAGTGGAATGAAAGTTATACATGAATCAACAATTTTTTTACAAATAAAAAACTGAAAAGTGCGATGTGCAAAATTATTCAGCCCC
>JAFMOD010000319.1:3939284-4038138 GCA_019802435.1 Corydoras maculifer | reverse complement strand
ACTCAGGGAAAAGGGGGCTGAATAATTTTGCACATCGCACTTTTCAGTTTTTTATTTGTAAAAAAATTGTTGATTCATGTATAACTTTCATTCCACTTCACAATTGTATACCACTTTGTGTTGGTCTTTCACATTAAATTCCAGTGAAATATATTTATGTTTGTGGTTGTAATGTGACAAAATATGGAAAAGTTCAAGGGGTATGAATACTTTTGCAACCCACTGTATATATATATAGGCCACTTCAGGACTGCAAAGACAAACTCACTCACTGCAGGAATATTCACATGCACTAAAGAAACCCACATGGGCCTTCGTAAAAAATCTGGTACGGTATTTTACAGCAATGAATCTGCTCCAGCACTTCAAATAGTATTCCACATTGGTGCATTAACGTTTTGCTGAGTGAAATGTTACACCTGTCCCCAAACTACATTCAACTTCCCAGGAGTTTGCTAATTAGTTTATGAGGCAAGTGAGGTGAGCTCTCTCAGGAAAAAGCAATGAAGCAATGAAGTAGACATTCTTAGCACGCTGTGGCTCAAAGATTAATTATTAACTGGATTTGTTTATTCCACATTAATCAAAATAAAACAAGCACTGTCAAGCCTTTCACATTTGCAAAACTCGGCACTGTAGCAACGTCAGCAACTGTGTCAGAAGGTTTGCTGTCAAACCACGAGCGAATAATGTATAAATGTAAATGAATAAGTTAAGGTGCTGTATTACACTAATTACCACTGACAGCTTTAATCAAACTCACTGAATAAGGTTAGACAGGAATCATAATAAATTAGTAAAACACAGAAGTCCTTATTCACCTCGCAATGTCCTCAGAAGATGGAGTGTTAAAAAAATGAGAAATTTAAATCTGCTAATTATATATAGAGCTTCATAATGTTTTAGTATAAACACAATATATGATTTCTTATTCAAATATAAAAAATATGGTTTATTACAGTGATCTGATATTTGGATACAGGTCGATACAGCAATGCTTTAATGGATCAGTTTGTTAATGCAAACTGATTCTTGCCATAAATAAAACTTGCCCAGAAAAGTTTAAGACATATTGCTTGTGGCATGTGGGTGCAGTGTCCAAAATGATTTAATGGTGTTACAGGCTCTCAAACAAACTGGATATATCTATTTATTACAACTGAAGATCCTATACTAGGGCTTGTGTACAAGCAAAAGCTCACGTCGCCTTTCTCCACACCTCCATTTTTTATATCCTCATCAGTTTGAGGATTTCTGCTCCTGCTGCTTTGATCCTCCTCTCTTAATTACTTGCCTTATCCTCCACTGCATGGTGGCACTTCTGTAATAAAGGTTCCACCTTTGGCAATGTCTTTTCCATGGGCAGAGAGATTTATTTACAGAAGGTACTTAATTTCTGCATAATCATGTCAGCCCTGAGCACAGTGGGAAAGCATTGGGGTGCTGAAAGTATTTACATTATTCTCATTTTTATTTGGCTCCCTGATGGCAGCTCGATTTCTGAGGCTTATTGCAGTCGAAGCAGAGTTCTGCACAGTGCAGAAAGTTCACAAGTTAAATCCTAAATGACAAGCTAATGACCAGATTTATCTGTCTCTTATGGGAATAACTGCTGGAATGAAATCCGTGCACTCACTGCTACTCTGCACAGGTTTAGAGAAGTACTATGAAGCTGCAATCAAAGTTTTCCAACATCATGATGAGTCATCATATGGATTGTATTTGCAGGTAATATAATACTGATGTGAAGTCATAGTCAGGAGCTTTTCCTGAATCAATTATATAATGCCATATCCATTTGCCACCCTACAAAATTCTCTGGTTCTACAGTTGTTGCGTGCAGGTGTCATCATTGTTTTTAAAACTGCAATATAATTAAGGCATGCAAACTACTCCGATGTAGACAAAGGATAAATCAGAAGCCTGATCAATAGGTCCACACAGCAGATACTACAGACTTCCCACTAACATCTGCAATTGACTTATTCAAAAGACACTTCTTATATAAAGAGAGACGCTATACTCACATCATTAGCATCAAGTCAAGATTTTGCTGATTCCATATATAATGCAGAAACATTTTTAAACCATAAGCACAGTTTGGTATTGCTGCAAAGCTTTATTTAATAGCAATGCTGTGATGACACAATAATAAAGAAGTAATAATAAGTGGAATCAAAAGGTGAAGAAATAAAAATATAGATTTTTGGTTAGTGTGAGGACTGGACTGAGTGAATGGACTAAGGCATAAAACATAAAACACAAAATTCTAAAATAGAAAGACACTGAGCAGAAACTGAAGCTACATTTGACACTCACCCTATAGAAGTATTGTGAGTGTCTAAACTTTTACTTTCATACTTACTTTATATTTACACTAACAGATTTAGCGAGATGAATACACAGCATACTTAAGTACCGGTGTCGAGAGTTAATACGGTTACTTAAGTGCACTTGGGGAGAAAAATGAAACGACAATTATAGAAACGTATTGGTAGTCAAGAGGACAGAAAAGAGAATCATTTATGATATATATAAAGCCATTTATGTTTCAGTGTTTGAATATCACATAAAGGATCCTAAAGTGCTTGAATCTTAATAAGGCATTGTGCTGCTTGTTTCAAGAACTTTAAACAGAGCTGCACACTTGACAGCTGACTAGAAAATTGCATTTCTAAATTAATTCACAACAAAGAAGTAAGAACTTGTCTCTGTATAACTGGGGCACAAAACCTTTTGGACGTGTTGAGTGATGATAAAATAAATGTTTATGCTACTGCTAACAGTATATTAACTATGATTGAAATAATATTTCAGTGATGATTAGTGACTTTTGTGATTATTTTTTGTCTATTATATATATATATATATAGTGTTAGGGCTCAGTGGTTAGGGTGTTGGGCTATCAATCTGAAGGTTGTGGGTTCAAATCTCAGGTCCACTGAAGTTACCAATGTGGGTCCTTGAGCAAGACCCTTAACCCTCATTGCTCCGGGGATGCTGTGATTAACCCTGTGCTCACCTTGTAAGTCGCTTTGGATAAAAGTGTCTGCTAAATGACCAAATGTAAATGTAAATATATCTGTATATATATACACAGACAAACACACACACAAGTACATATTACATGGCAATGGCTGAAATGCATTTCTAAAACCCAGTTCTAAATAGCATTGTATTTAATGCAAATATAAAATATTAAAATATATTTACCTTATACAATATTTATTTATACAGTATTGTGTATTTTATATTGTGCCATTACATTTAAAATTCATGAAGCTTTGTATCAAAAATTAAACATCTCGATCACTCACCATTTGAATATTAATGGGGAATCAATAAAAAACAACATTAAATTAATTCTGCTTGTTAATGTCATCTCCTTTTCCTGGAATTAAGCCACTCAGCATAGTCACTGTATTGATGAACAAATGAATCAACCCAAGCTCCTGACATCTGATTACACAAAAGAGAGTAACAGTCACAAGAGGCAGTAACCAGTGCCAAACAGATCAGAGCTAAGGAGAAAGCAGGTCAGGTCAATATCTATCAATGTTCAGTTCATCTAGAGAAACGACTAAATGTAACAGAGGAGACAAGAAACACAACTGGTTTGGAAAACTGCAATTAGATCAAACTTCTGATAGTACAGGGTGAGTAACCCTCACGTCTTCATATGATTATAGTCACATCTGCTGATGAAAGTTATAACAGACCCCTACTTAATGTAATGTCATTATGAAAAATAAATGTGATTACATCAAAAACATTAATAAATAATCCTACTTTTTACATCACGTGTAAAATCTCTTCCTGCTCTAAACCCTGCCCTCAACCCCATCAAACACGCTCATATAACATTTGTGTCTGACCTGCCAAATTAATAGGTAATAATTTCCACAGACACATTGCACTAAATTTGGATTATTATTTTGGGATTATTAATTATTACAATTATTTAATGTGTAATTGTCTTAATACTAAATGTTCAGTAATATATAGAGAGAAACATATACAGGTACTCATCTCTCTCTCTCTCTCTCTCTCTCTCTCTCTCCCTCTATCCATCTCTCCCTCTCCCCTGCTCTCGCTCTTTAACAGCCTCGAAACCCTTTTTTAATTTCAGCATACAAATGAACTCAATAGACCACATGAGAGATTTAATACATTTTTTTGGCATTTCATCAGACATGCTTCTGGCAATTCCCTTTAGCAAGAACAAGAACAGTGTGGAGGCAGAGGTTTATAATGTTTTTTGCCAGGGGGTTATTCTCATTAACCTCATTAAATTAAAATACCCATTGACTTTTTCACCTCTTTCCCTGGTGAAGCAGTACATAGTGAACGGCGCACAACAACAGGCTTGAAAGAAGAAGAAATGTGTCTTTCGGGTTTTTGAAGCGTTTAATGAGCCAAACTCTAATGCAGCAAAAGGAAAGCCGGGTGTACCATATTCCACTAAGTGGATTAAATATTTTACCAAATCTGTACAAGCAGAGTTGCAGTTAAAATGACCATCAGGGAGGACTACAATAGATCCTCTGGCCCAGCCAGCTAATTTCCCCTCAATTATTTAGAAAAAAGAGGAAGTTGAATCTTTGGCTTTTAAAATGGTGGTCATGACCTGAACAAGAGACGTGCATCAGAATCAGAGGCCGGCTTGCGTCAGAAGCTGAGTCCAGCCACTGTGTGACAGGGTCTGGCACACTTTCAGGCAGTCTACAATCCGTTGAGGACAGCGCTTGCCAAGACTGAGGAGAAAACAGTGAATTAGCTCTGGAGCAGTGCGCCATCATGCTCCATCCTGTTGGACGCTGGTTTTTGCCTCTGATGTTGCCAGATGAATTTATTATTAGCAATGCAGGCCAGGAGGCTTTACATCATAATAGCCACAATGATAAAGGTACTGCAGACTAAGTGAACATGGGCAGAATGATTCGATTTAGTGGATAATATGTTGTCATATTTATAATTTAAATTTACTTGTTAAGTCTGTTCTAAATTTAATATGACACTGATTTTTTTGTTTTAATATCTTGTCTTCACTCTGATGGTTAAGTATAAAGCCTGACAGGTGATGGATGATCCATAAGGAATACAGACCTGCGGAATGCAGAACACATTTAGTTCTTCTTTTGTTTTCAGGACAGCTCCACATCACTTCAGTGCATTCACAAAAGACCCCACAGTTTTCCCTCACTGACAAAAGCACAAGATTTTACTTAGTTTCTTATTATTCCAGACAACAAATCAAATATACCAATAACTATAACTAGAAGGTTGTGTAGGATGTTTTACCTTCTAGCACCCTTTCCCACCCTCTCAATGATGTACACAATTAACGCACAGTTTTTTTGTTTTTTGGTAAAGTTCCAAAGATATGGTTGAGTATATTTGGTGTGAACGAACTTGACAGAGTCCTGACCTCAACCACATCTTTGGGATGCACTAGAACAAAGATTGTTGGATAATCTCGTCTCCAACACCAGTGTGTGACCTCACACTGTGTTCTTCTTTTTGAATGATTAATAGTTTCCATAGATACAATTCAAAATATTGGAGAGAGTCTTCCGAGAAGAGTCTAAGCCATAAATGCTGCAAAGGCGGACCAACGTAAAATTGGATGGGATGTATCAAAATCTCTTATAGATGTAATATATAGGTTCAAGTTGCAGGAGGGAACCATATATTAAAGAATAACAACATGAATAGTTATTAATAAAAATTTGTTTTACATCATGTTATTTGGGTGCCCAGTGATAGATTGATGCCTTGTCCTGGCTGTATATGCCCAGTGCCCAAAACATTCTCCCCTGGATGGGCATAAGTAAACCCCGCGACCCTAATAAAGGATTAAACGATCAAGATAATGAGATGAGATGATGTCGTTTAAAGTACCAACAAAGTTTTAATGAAGCTGCATCTGATGTCTTGAAAGGTCTTCATTACTATGATCCTTTTAACAATGACTGAATGTAAAAGCTATGCTAATTAAGTCCTACACCTGAAATCAATATAACAACAAAGAAGACTATTGATTTGGGAGGGATGTCAGACCTTCCGTGTGAGGATTGGAAACTTTGAACGCTTTTTCATAACTAAAGAAGAAAACAGCATCATTTAAAGTGCAGGGTATAAAAGGTCAGATCAATATGGCCGGCAGCCTGATGCCACAATACATTGGGTTAACGCCGAATCGTTGCTTTAATGCCAGGAATGTGGCAGGGGATCGGTAGTGATTTTGTAGTCAGAAGGAGGTATGCTTTATTTTTGAGAAGTATCAGCAAATAATGAAAGTCAAAAAAGACTTCTGGACTGTAGTTAGATCCGTTCAAGAGTCGCTCCCTGAAACAAGCTTTCTTTATTTTCATACATTGGTATTTCAGTATGTTCATTTCCATTAATTGAATTCTGATTACTCAGCAATGCACCCACACGTCCCTACAATTCCTAACGTGTCATGTGACACATATCAAATGCAATCACCTCTCTTACTGTACACAGAAACTATAAGTACAGCTTCGACATGTTCATGCAGCAAGCTTTGTGTCAGGGCTACATATCTCCCCATGAAGCCTCCAGTCCAGGAGGCATTTCCCCCTATCGCCCTTGCACACCTGCGTGCCATTACAACTTATCTTCCACTGCTTTCTTCAATCTCTCTTTCCAGAGCTCTTTCAATTTTATACTTATTAGGCCTTTACTGCTCAGCGCTGACTGGTTTCTGTTCGGTTCTGCCGCGTCGCCTGATGGGTGACTTTCTGTGAGCTTTAGACAGATTGTGCACCAAGTGGAACCATGTCAAGGTCAATGGTTATAGTTCATTGTTCTTAATTGTTACTTGACCGCTTGTGTCAAGACTTGTTTCATTGACAAAAAACAAGCAAAAAAAAAAATTCCAAAACAAAAATCCCATGATTTAATTCTATTATATTCCTCTAACAAATGTAGCCACTTCACATTCTGTTAGGCTTTGCAAGCTTTGCAAAATGGATCTTTATTTAATGACAAGTATTTGTAAAAGACAGACCGCTGAGGTCACTGAACACCCATCCTCCATGATATTAGTACCTGTTACCGTAGAGTCGAGAGGAAATTGAAACTTGAACGTGCCTTATACGAATTATTAGATTATGTGCACTGACATTCACCAAAAATAAATGTGCACTGCGAATATGCATCCTTGACGAGGCCCACACATCAGTACTTCCTGCGGAGGCTAAGGAAAGCATATCCCCCCCCCCCCATCCTCACCATGTTTTATAGAGCGACTCTAGAGAGCATCCTGAACACCTGCATCAGGACCTGGATTGGGAACTGCATCATCTTAGATCACAAGACCCTACAGCGGATAGTGAGAACAGCTGAGATGATCACTGGGGTCTCTCTTTTCTACATCATAGACATTTACACCACCTGCTGCACCTGCAAAGCCACCAGCAATATGGATGACCCCACATACCACTCACACAGACCCTTGTCACTAATGCCAACTGGCATAAGATACCGGAGCATCTGAGCCTCCATCACCAGACTCTGTAATAGCTTTGTCAAATAGGCAATCTGACTACCCCCCCCCCCCCACACACACACACAAACTGAAACTACATAACCTACCTGACACACACACTCAACACAGAATATAAACTGCTTCTATCCCTAACAGAAATAGTGTTGCTATGTAAATATTGTATAGTACCAAGTACTGTAAACTTTATACCTCTAACTGCTGCTACGGTTGTACCTTAATTTTGTTCCACTGTGTACTTGTACTCAGAGAGAATAACAATAAAAGCCTCTTGACCTTGACTTAAATGTCTTGAGGAAAAGTTGTTACAGAAACACTTTTAAGAAGTGACTCTGATGTGATGTGACATGTGAATAACATTTTCATGTATTCCAAAACACAAGATCCAAACATTATTGGCATCTTAATGTCTTTTTACGCTACTACGCCAAATGATTAAGGAGTATCCAAGCCCATACAACTTTAAAAGGCCTTCTGAAAATGCTGCTGACCACTTTTAGTTTGAAAAAGGTATATTTCAATGTAGACAGCCAAAAATGGAGGCATTTCGAAATGATGATGGATGCATCCATTTTTCTTTTGTCTTATCAGTTCTTTCTGTGAATGGTTATGGACCCAATCAGGTGGTCCTTTTCCTTTCAGGAAAGAAAACACACTATCAGATCAATAGTGGAAAATGCAATATTGATAATGAAATACAAGCTTTGCTGATCTCTTGTGGTGTTGTTAAAGTTTGCATTTCAGAACTGCCTACACTGCCCACATGAGCAGATATGCTGTGTAAATGGGACTAGACATCCGACTTGCGTTTTAATTATTTTGGTCTGGTAAAAATATCATTTTAATTCATGGCAACATGAATAATAACATGGCAAAAAAAATCTTTCGGTTAACAGAAAGTAGGTCCAGCTAGTCTGATGTTTTTCTGAAGTTTACATTTACATACATGGAAGGTTGCATAAATATTAAGTTTAAGGTTTTTAAAAGCAAAATATTGAACACATTATTCAAGAAGTAAATGTACTCAACAGACCTGTGCAAAAGAAAATAATGTAAACAGAAAAAGAAAAATTTAAGTAACATTTAATTTCAGAATAACTAGCTAGATTCATTGTTTAATTCATCATTTGGGAAATGGGGCCAATCTGGGTGGAGAGTTCATCCCCCCCAATGTCTGTGTGGGTTTTTTCTGGTTTTCTCCCACTCTCCATAAACATAGATTCAAGGTGAAAAAGCAGCTTTAAATTGCCCCTATATTGTGTGTTTATGTGAGTGAGTTTTAAAAAAAAAAAAGATTAATAAAAAAAAAATAATTTGCTTGTGAGGACTAATGTTATTGCTAAATCATAATTGCTACATTGTAAATTTTGTTTTTCCATCTGACAGTCTGAATTTAAACTTGTGCAGATAAATGTCCATTAAAACATGTCTATTGTAAGTTTTGGATAATCGCCAGTGGCCTCTCTAGAGCTTGGGGCAACTAAAAATTAATGACCATGATTTTGGATCTGTTAATTCAACACACACTTGGTGTTATGGTTAGGTGTCCTCATTCAGGATCACCAGCAATATTAAAGAAAACTGTCAGATGTCTTTTCTGTAGATCTTCATTTCTTCATGTAGTTATATATTCAAACTGCTATTTTCAGAGAGCTGAGCAAATGTAAATAACCCTCCACAGCTTCATTACTTAATATATTGTTTTGTGTCTGTGTGAACTGCTGACCAAAGCCAACATTACAGCACACAAAGCCTCATCTAAAAAGCAGCTGCTAAAAGCACTCAGACTGATTGAGCACTACGAGCGTTTCCTTTCCATTACAGCAAAAGCAACGATGTGTACAGTACAATGAAATACAGTAGCCCTGTTTGTTTTCTCCATCGAATTAATTCACTTCCTTTTTGATTACAGTAAGATTTATGTTTTAAATTTTGTCAGGACAGTCGTTGCCCTAGGTCTTATCTCAAGATTAACAGACAAAAAACAGAAAAAATACAATAGGAAAAATTATGGAGCATGGGAAGTAATTCTACTTTAAATCTTTATAGTCAGTGTTATCAGGATTTTCATCTTTAAGACAAGTTCCTATAAAATGACATTATTCACTTATTACATTATTTACCAAAAAAATTTGGATAAAAAATGTTACACAAACATATAAATAAATAGTAAATATGTAAATTTTAACATAAAAACAAAACTTGTACACTTTAAACTTGAACACTTTTATAGGTTAGATTGATTCACAAAAAGCAGGCATTGTCCTATACCCATCAATTTCTGAACTAATTTCTATTAATTTAAAATGTAACAGAACATTTTTAATTCCTCTGTGGGTCTCTTCTGGTTCTCCAGTTTCCTCCCACTGTCCAAAATCATGGATTTAAAGTGAATTGGCTGCACTAAATTGTGTGTGAGGGTTTTTGGCGAGCGACAGATTGATTCCCTGTGATGGGTGTAACTGCCCAGCACCAGAAATGTTTTCCCCTGGATGGGCATGGGGAATCCCTTCGTGGACCTGGTCCCTAATATAAGGTTAAAAGAAGACATTTTTTAATGTTTTGGCCACTGGGCATTGAGCCAATCCATCACTGGGCACACTAACACAATTCCTCATTCACTCACTCACTAAATCACACAGAAACACACGCTATAGGGGCAATTTAGAGCAGCCAATTTACCTTGAATCCATGTTTTTAAACTGTAGGAGGGAACTGAAGAACCTGATGAAAAAACCCTCATGGACATTAGGAGAACCTGAAAACTCCACCCAGATTGGGATTAGAACCTGAATCTACCTGAATCTGAATCTACATCACCGAGAGTTAACCATGCTAACTGCTAAACCACAGTGCTCCCTAAACAAGTATTAAAAAAATTAAGTAACTGTACTTTACTAGTGATTATGATGCGTCTTTGAACCAGAAATGAAATTACTGATATTTCTCACTTTAATGAATATAACACACAAACATAATCTTCTTTTCTCTCTTAAAACTATTTCAGGCAAACACACTGTAAAATTAAATGAAAGAATTTTTTTTCCATTTCTATGACGATTGAGCAGTCCGATTTCTCCACCCCCCCCCCACCCAGTCAGAGGCACTTCAGACTTCTCAGCTATAAAGACAAAATCATACTAAAGGCTTGACAAACATTTTATCTTGATTAATCCACATCCAATTCAAGTTCTGAGTGGATATATTATTTTTATAACAAAGCAGGATAAAGTCCCAAAACACGCCTCAGCTTTGTAACAAGCACTTAAAGGACACAGTATATGAGGGAGTGCTGAGTGCCAAGGACTTTTCTCCACAATCACCTGACCTAAACCCCATTCAGCTTTTATGCTGCTCTTGATGACAGAGAAAGTCGAGCGTTCTGAGATATTACCTTGTTCTTTAGAATATTCAGAAATCAGGCTGCATAACACGAATCTTAAGATTTTTACATGAACTTGTGGAGAGTAAGTGGCTAACTTGCACAGTGTTACTATAGCAAAGAGAAGAAAACATGCAAAATAGATTTGTAAATTCATGCATTTAAACGTTTTACTAAAATTGTGTCACTATATTATAGTAAACTATATTGTAAAAAATGCATTTTCAAAGCATTTTCTGATAATACTTCCTCCCCCACTATCTCTCTCATAAGTTTTTCATGCAAGAAAAAAAATCATAAGTACGTCATGAATCCATTTTCTTTTATTAATTCATTCATTATCTCCCGCTTTATCCTCTGCAAATGTATGTAAACAGTACATTAAAGCTTTGTTTCTACCAGTATTTAATTATATTTTAACAACATAAAACTAGGCGGCACGGTGGCTTGGTGGTTAGCTCGTTCGCCTCTCAGCGCTACGGATTCCCGGTTCGAATCCCCATCTGGGTGGAGTTTCCATGTTCTCCCCATGTCTGCGTGGGTTTCCTCCGGGTTCTCCGGTTTCCTCCCACAGTCCAAAAACATGGAACAAGTTAATTGAATTCTCAAAAAATTGCCCCCTATAGAGTGTGTCTGTGTGAGTGAGTGTGTGCCCAGCGATGGATTGGCGCCCTGTCCTGGGTCTGTCTGCCCGGCGCCCGGGACGTTCTCCCCTGGATGGGCATGGGGAACCCCACCGCGACCCTAGTAGAGGATAAGCGGAAGATAATGAATGAATGAATGAACATAATTTTATAATTTTTAATACTTTTTATTCTTAACAAGCCTAATGCTTTAACTGAGGGGAAGGCCTTTTACCACAGAGACATGCGTGTATAGTTGTATAGTGTATGGGCATTGCCTTCTTATAACAAACAAGCAGGTTTCCCAAAAGGACATTGTGCAAATAGCAGCACATGTTGTGATAAAACCTGTATATATCATTCAGCATTTTTAAAAAAGAGTTTTAAATTTTGGTTCATCAGATCACAGGATAAGATTTCCACATTGTCTTGATTAGAGTTTAAATCTACATTTATATAAACAAAAAATGTGATGCTGAATAAACAGTGTCTTTTAAAGTCATCCTGATTCCAGACAGACAGGAATTCCCACAACAGCCAATTCATTGCCTGCCTCTGTGTTTAATGCTTTGCCACCTGGGAGCCTCGTCATGTTCTTAACATAGAGATGTTTTAGATAATTTAAATCCCTATAATAATATTCTCAGGCATGCTGTTTATATCAAAGCATGTTATATAGGTTGTGAAATGTTCAAACAGTATTAAACAACTTGATGGAAATTTATAACTGGCATTAAATTCAGAATTGAATATGTATTCACTGTAATATATTAATACATTATATACATTACATTGGAGTTTCTATGTTCTCCCTTTGTCTATGTAGGTTTCCTCCCACAGTCCAAAAAAACATGGATGCAAAGAAAATTGACTGTGTGTGTGTGTGTGTGTGTCTGCCCAGTAATAGATTGGCACCCCAGCACACAAAATTTTCTCCCCTTGATGGGCATTGGAAACCCCATGTGGCCATAGTATAGGATTAAGCAGAAGACAATGAATGGATGGACATTTTATTACAGTTAACATATGTTTATTACTATCCCAAGAAATAGGGTGTTACTAAACCTAAACTAAAATAGTTCAAATTTTATGTATTTATATACTATTCTTTTCTAAACATAATTAGCCATTAATTTAAGAGGGCTCTTTGGAATTGGAGTATGAAAATGAACTGTTTTTTTATAATATTTTTACAGGTGAGTACCAGAATTTCACACTTGATGATGATAAAACTCACTTTGTAGAACAATATTATATGAATAATGAAGCAAATCACCTTGACTAATATCAAAAAAGTTATAGTCCTTGTGTAATGTGTAAGATCACATTAAGAGTTTTTGTATAGAATGGTTGATATATTTTAGGGTTCACAGTCGATGGAAACACATCAGTTGAGCCACTGGTAAAGAATAAGAGATTTTCGGATGGCTGGTGGTATTAGAGATAAAATACATATTGGACATATTATAATTCAGTTCATTTTTTGTTTTTTGAGATGCTGATTTTGGAAACTTAACCAAAGTTTTGGAACTTTATCAGCTGGAATTGCATGTAAGATTGTGGTAGCTTAGTATTCAGGGTGCTATCAATCAGAAGGTTGTGGGTTTAAATCCCAGATCCAATGAAGTTACCAATGTGGGTTCTTGAGCAAGACCCATAAACCCGTCATTGCTCCAAGGATGCTGTACCAACCCTGTGCTTTGACCAATCAAGTTATGACACTTGTAAGATGCTTTGGATAAAAGCCAAATGTAAATGTAATGTAAATGTAAGTTTGAATCAGATGCACAGGAAAAACAGATCTAACCAATAAATAAAGCTACAAACTAATCATGCTGTAATCCGGGGTCATTAACAGGATAGCATTTAATATGGTGCAGAGATTTGGTTAAGCAGACTGGTGGTTTTATAGTGAATTAAGTAGTCCTTTTAATGAGGAGCTATTAAGCAAGAGAAATGTGTGTGCTTTTCAGTGCCGGCAATAAGATTTACAGCGTGTGAGGTTTTCCCCTTTTAATTTCTTAAAGTACCTTGTGATGTGAGTGTTTTTTTTTTGTATTGGTAAAGTGTGCCAGCTCCTGCAGTGCGTAACGGTTGCCAAACACAGTGGCTAAGACAGGTGCAAAACATACAGCACACTCAAATTAACTGGAAGAGTTGGCCCTGTCAAAATTGATATTAAGACATGCTGCTAAGCCAGAAAGCATGACTGAGAGAGAGAGAGCAGCTCAAGGACACAGTCATGCAGTTACATGCAAAGCAGCTATTTAACACCAGTCCAGAATTAGATGCATGTAAAAGTGGCAACGGTCACAACACTGACCTAAAAAAAAACATTCTGGATTTTAGATGCACAAATATCTTATATATGTAATATAAAGATATACAGACAGAAACTTGAACCTGGATTAGAAATATCAAAAATATCAGGTTGTGGCTTTTCTATAAGGACACACTACATGATTTCAAGCTTTACCTTTCGAAGTAGAATTTACATTAACCTACAAATAATATAGAAATATGTGGACCGATAAGGAATATATATATATATATATATATATATATATATATATATATATATATATATATATATATATATATATATATATATATATATAATTGATGTTCTCTCGTAATTTATCCGTATGAGTTGTCTCTTGCTAAATAAGGATGAATGAGGTTGAATATTATTGAATGATTTATACAATTAAAATATTAAAAGGGTGCCTTTCAGGTATCATACCCACAGCTGTGACAGTGACTGAGAGTGCCTGTGACGTTGGGCATGAATGAAAACCTGTCTGTTGGTGTAATTGGTCTGTGATTAATCTCGCAGAATACGTCTTGCTTGGCCAGCTGACAGCAGATATGCAAACAGTGAGCTCAGTCATTCCAGCGGCGGTCCAGCATGGCATCCTCCAACGCGCGCTCAGCAACAGCTGGATGAAACCACCGCGCTAACTTAAACCATACTCGAAGCAGTCGCATAACAGAATTTCCAACTCATCACATAAACGCCACATTTTCCGAAATGTTAAAATGTAATACCTTATTTAACAGCCATTTTTGTTTGTGCCAACACCGCGCGTCAGAATGCGCATTACGCATTTACCCCTTTACGCACCAAACTCAGGACGCTCCTGTTGTAATTCCCAACTAATTTCTAATCAGACATCCTTTAACACAGGTGACACCATTGTTTCCTGGAGCTATTTAAAAGTTGTATGCTATTTAAAGTTAAAAGCAAAAGCCAACAGTTTACATTTACATTACGCTTTTATTCAAAGCGACTTACAATTCAGAGCATCACAAGTCAATAGTTATAATGAAAACCAACTACACTGTAAAATCATCAAAGTTTACTGTGTATTGGGTTACTTTTTATTTAACCAAATTTTCACTTCACAATAATGTTTGGACTTCATATCTTGAATATGGAAATATCATCCTCTGATCTACAAGTGTGAAAACGCACGGTTTTTTTAACTTTACTAAGTAAATCCGCGTTACCTCAGTCTGTAAAGGCTCTCCGTGCTCGACGATGCTCACGAAGGGAATTTCCAAAAACGAAGACATAAATTCCACCTGCACGAGTTCGTTCTGGCTCTGTGGAAAGGCGAGCACCGCGGAGACCCCCTGCACCACTATGGACTGGCACACGCAGCGGAACAGCGACTCGGGGTCTCCGTCGGCCGGCTCCCGCGCCACCACGTCCAGCGTCAGGTTGTAGGGCAGAAGGCGCACGCCACTCTCGGCCATGGCGCTGAGCGCACGGTCCAGCGCGGCTCGCACCCGCAGGGGCCGCCGGGAAGGCAGGAGCACGCCAAGGCGCACCGTGTGCCCGACCTGCGCCAGCACTCGGCACGGCTGCGGGTGCGAGGAGCCCGGCTCGAACAGCCCCTGGAACAGCAGCTGGTACAATCCCAAGTAAGAGAAGTACACCAAGAGCCCGGGGGAGATCAAATTCATCCTGTTTCGCTCTCACGCGCAATGAGGCATGATCAGAAGATTGCATTGCTTGCCCCGTGTCTCTGCCCCCCACCTTTTTCTCTTTTCAAATCGAATTCTTTGGTTTGACGTCTTAAATGGAAAGGTGGACGGTGCTGCCCGGACTTGCGGCACGAATGTGCGGGAAGCTCCTGGTTTGGAAAAGAGGGAGGGAGGAGGAGTGCGATGGAGAAGGCGGAGGGGCTCCAGACACAGACCCAGACATTGCACGAACAGTCAGTCCTAAAAGTCCTTATTCTGATACAAAATTCGTCATTTCATCTATAAAAATGCCAATATTTGTTGTTTGAAACTGTTGTATAGAGTTAAAAACTTTGATTTTTTTTTACTTTTCTAAGATAATTAGTGGAATAAAAAATAAGTAACGCACAGATTTGAAATGTTTTAGTGCTTACCAGAAATGATGATTAATTGATGAATGAATAGGGTGGTATCCTAAATAACCTGGATCATTTATTTATGAAACATGCTCTCAGTGACTTTTACATGTGTAGCCTATATCTAAATGAATGATCAATAATAAATTTAATTCTCATGGGTGAAGGGAATTCATTGCTTTGATGAGAGATGAGAACCGTCAGGAACCTGCAGCTCCGGCGACAAAACTGGAAGCAGCCGTAACACGTGTGATTCACTTCACAGAACCGATTCTTTTACGGTTAAAATGACTCGTTCAGAGTGGAGGTTCAAGATCAATGACTACAAAAAGGTTTTTATGATCTGATCTTTCTATGATTTTGCAATGCATAAATTCTTATTTAAAACCTTTACGTGACTTTTAATCAAAGTTCAGCAAGTTAAACAATGGAAGCTTGTCATTTAAACTAGAGTTTCAAATAATTAAAGTTATATTTGGGCTATAATGTTCTTATCTTGGGTGGCACGGTGGCTTAGTGGTTGGCATGTTTGCCTCTCAGCACTTGGGATTCCTGGTTCGAATCCCAATCTGGATGGGGTTTCCATGTTCTCCCCGTGTCCACATGGGTTTCCTCCGGGTTCTCCAGTTTCCTCCCACAGTCCAAAAAAATGGAGTTTTCCAAATTGCCCCATATAAAGTGTGTTTGTGTGAGTGAGTGTGTGCCCAGCGATAGATTGGCACCCTGTCAATGGTGTATCTGCCCAGCGCCCGAAACATTCTCTCCTGGATGGGCATGGGGAACCCCCCCCCTAATATATAGGATAAAGCGGAAGATTATGGATGAATGGATGATCTTGTAAAATCATATCTTTTTTTTATTGCTCATGTACGTGGTGGGATGGGGATTTTTCCATGCCCATCAAGGGGAGAACGTTTCGGGTGCTGGGAAGATAGACCAAGGACAGGGCACACTCACTCGCATACACACACACGAAACTTTTTTGTCACTAAATAATATCCATTATTCAATGCATTAAACAGAAAGCTGGCAGACTTTCTGGCAACATAATGTACCACTTAGCTTGTTTCATGGACAAAGAAGCCGGTTAAATTCCTTCTCAACACCTTAACATGAATTTCAGCTGCATCTGTGTTTGTATGAAACTTTATGTGTAACTACCCCAAAGTGACATTGCACAACCACAAAGCCATGAAATCTGGTTTGTTCACTCGGCTCCTTTACAGAATACATAATGAAGCTGATTTAACACCATCTCAGCACTAAAGAGGCGAATGCTCGGGCCCATTAGGGAAGATGCTGTCATGCTGTCAGTGAAGCTGCTTCTCTCCAGCATGACTTCACTCTGCTGATTTCCTGAAGACAGTATTGATTATTCAAAAGCCTTTACTGATCCTATCTACCTTCATGCTTTTTGAAAACTTAAAAATTTTAAAGACTGTAAGTAAAGAGACTACAAAACTACTAGGCAGTAGGTCATTTCAGTGAAGCACAGACTAACAGAATCTTCTGCTGCCCTAAACACTAAAGAATACAAAGCAATGACTATTTCACAGGACATTTATTATTAGAGACTACATTTATATTTGTTTTCGGCTTTAGGGCAAAGATCAAGCCAATCGATTTGCACTTATTGTCAGAGGTGCTTGTTATTTCCTTTCTGTCCATGTTGGAAATGTTTCATTCATAATGTTATGCACCTGTCATTGGGCTTGAATTCATAAACAACCACCTGCTGGATGATTGTACCGTCTCAACTATTTAGAATTAATCAAGCGAGTCATAAATATTCCAGAATGCATTGGACTTTTGTAGCTTTCAATATCCAGAGAGATTCCATCATCTCTACTACTGCAGCTCAGCCTTTTATTCAGTTTACAAAAATAAAATAATAAGACTTTTGCTAATTCTGTAGCACAATAATGAAAAACAGAATACTGTCAGTAGGGTATTTTTTGAACTTCCCCAGATTGCAAAGCATCATTGCTCAAAGGGATTGTGCTTTTTTGCTTGAGTGATTTTTATTCAAAGTCAACAGACCATCCAAATGCAACCATTATTAATCGGTCAAAGCATTACAGGTCCTCAGCAAAAAGACAGAAGAAAAACAGAATGCATTGTGATGCTGGGGCAACTGAGACTTTACTGGTCCACAGAAACATTCATGCAGAGGGTGTTATAATTTTTAAAAAAGTTCAAATTCATTTTTATTAACATATTTATAGCCAAAATGTACATTATCTGGTTTTATATGGTATTATATTGTACATTATAAGACTTTGCTTAAGTAACTGTTTTGTGCAGTTGATACTTAAAAAAGACTTAAGTGTCCCGGTTTTAAAGTGAATACTTTAATATTCAGTATGTAGTCTGACATTGAACATTAAGTTTAATAGATAATTCGATTTTTTATCTACAAGGTAAAGCAAGAAAGTAGATGTGTCTAGAGTGCACAAGGAGTGGGCACAATATTTAAATACCCCTGCAGCAATGCTGTATCTGATCCACTCATAGCAGCACAACACACATTCACATACTAATCACCAAGTCCGTGTCACTGCAGTTTTTTACATAGCAAAATTTGTTACACATTTAATACACATTGTTGTATTCACACTACAGCTGAAATGTTTAGAATCTAATTAAGAACGGCCACTTCGTGGATAAAAACTTTATGTGTAGCATTAAACGACTTAAACTACTCAATTTAAAACTTAAATCACGAATCAGTGTCATCCCTGTGTCTGCATGGGTTTTCCCCGGTTTCCTCCCACAGTCCGAAAACATGGATCAAAGTCAATTGAATTCTCCAAATTGCTCCATATAGTGTGTTTGTGTACCCAGCGATAGATTGGCGCCCTGTCCAGGGTGTATCTGCCCAGCCCCCGAAACGTTCTCCCCTGGATGGGCATGGGGAACCCCACCGCGACCCTAGTAGAGGATAAAAGCAGAAGATAATGGATTGATGGATATACTAGACAATCAGAGAAGAAACAAGTGGGGAATCTAAGAAAATGGCCAGTGAGTACAGTACAGTATATATATTTATTTTATTTCATTTTCCAGTTTGTATAATATTTATAGCCCAGTATGATTTTCACAAGCTAAAAGTAAATGGATTAAAGAGCCTGCCAGCAAACAATAGAGACGAGTCTCAAAAAAATAAATCCAGCGATACCATATCACACCTTAACATCTCTTCCTTCCATCCTGTAATCTCCCTGACTGGATACTTTAACATGAAACCTAATGCTGTAGTTCCTTTTGAAACAATGTATTTCACAGTACATTAAAAAAAGCAACCAGATTACTGCTGTGTTAGTATCTGCTGAGGATGTCCAACGATAGGCTACAGACATGACTCAAACAATAAGCCTCTTAAGTTAAGCTAAGAACTTCCTGTATGATGGAACAAGAGCCAAGAACAACTGAGCCATGTGCAAAGGGCTTATTGCATTGCAGTACTGCAGCTTGATAAAGTGATAACATATTTATTAACGTATCTTTTGCTTCCGCTTTCAATGCTTTGACGGACAAAACCAGATCCACAAACCCAAATCTCTTCATCAGAACTACAGATGACTTCGCTGAGACCTGAACCCACATTTCAACAGTAAAGGACTTGAGCATAAGACGACTCCAGGCCCTTGGAGTCCGGCTTACTGCTTAATGAAATGCATTTGTATGGATTTGGTTTTGATATACAGCTTTAGCTCATCTGTATTCTGTCGTTGGTACTCTGATGCTTTGGGCTTTTAGCCTGAAATGGTTTACTCAAATCTTAAGTCCTATTATTCAGTAACTCCAACAAATAAATATTAAGGCCTTCATCTTAAGACAACAGATCTACAGTGTCATTAGCACAGAAAATAGGTTAACATTGCCGTTGTACATTGTGGAGATCTGTACAAACACGATATTAAATCTGTGACCCGGGCTTAATCCTTTCACCTGAGCAAAAAACATCCATTCTAAATAATGACTGTTATTTAGGTTTGATGAAATAATGTTAAGCTTGCTGCTAGAAAGAGAAGAGAAAAAAAAATACTGTACATACAGTGTATTGTAGAATATAAAAATATTTGTAACTTTATCTATCTACATGTATGTAGATCTATACACACATATATACATATATTTACATACATACATACATTTACCATCTACAGAGGTCCAAAGCATAAAAAAACAATTCTACTCAAACATTTGGGTACTAAACAGAATTAGTCATATATGAAACATTCAGTACTTTGGGTGTTTTAGAATAAGAAATTTGATTTGGCCATTAAAAACATTATGTAAATGATTGTTTGACTATTCATGTATTATAGAATAACTTGTATGCTTAGTATTTGTATTGCTGCGTGACATTTTTTATTAAGATTTAGTTCAGAGCTAGATGTTTTAACATTTTCATTTAGACATTTTTAATTTCATAATTCCAAATTCATTGTTTCAATGTGTGCATGGCCCAGATGAAACAGATCAGATCCAAACCATGATAATACCACACCTATCTTTCACTGTTGCATGCCTAAACTCTGCACAATATATTATTTGTAGTATATAACGCATCCAATTACTTCTGCCTTGTCCTTGCAAACTATACCATTTTGAAGATGTGGTAACCTGCCTGCAACCATGATTGTAAATGTACATCCCAGTTTGTGTTCTCATGGGGATAAACTTCTGAATGTTAATATTAGCTAATGTGAAATAAGACTTTAATGGATTTGGAAGTGTTTATGAGTTTTATTGTGACTTAGTGGAAGTAGTTGCAGTAATGGGTGAGTCTCATATGGATGAGAAGGTAAGTTTCCATCGTTTAGACATTTCTCCTGTATGTCTGCACATACTGTGAGCAACAGGTGAATAACATCACTTTGGAATACAGTGACGGTTGTTGGTGTGTCAGCTTTTGTGTGGCTTGTAAAGCTTTCTGCTGCATTTATGATGTGATTCAGACACCACACTAAACATTCTGATTAACCCAGAAGTTTGGAACATGAATAAATCATGTTTTAACAAGGTACCAGGCTTGAATTCCAAATGCAGCAGATTTGCAATTGAGAATCTAAAGACTACAAATCATAAACGTACAACACCCATAGGATCGTGACTTCCATTTCCAGATTGAGCTTTGATGAATGCATGGAGTGGCTGAGAGGATTTTTATTACAAAGCATATACGACACAGCAATCAGTCATCATTCATGCTGAACTGTCCCGAGTCGAATGGTATAAGCGGATATGCAGCCTTTGACATGACACTTGTATATTACAGGCATATTCTTTAGTTCCTTCTGTTATCTATCAGCTAATAAATAAATATTTGGGGCTAGGAAATCACAAGGACTGCTGTTAAGAGTTACAGCTGTGATCTAATTTAATGGATAACAATTCAGAAGGGATCATCAAGCTTTCAGCAGATGGATGGGGCTTTTTCTTTACTCACCACGTTGTAAAGCAAAATGGTGAAGAGGAATCATCCTCTTGTTATTGAGCATTCTCACTTCAGTAGATGCTAAACAGAGCAAAAAATACCAGGGATTTTGGGTTGTGAAACGATATCCCTTGATAGTTACCGGAATCTGACTGACTACACAGTCTACACAGCTGGAGCACAGCTTTCTAATTCTATTACCTCATCACCAGGACTATAACCATATAAATATAATACATTTTATATTATCCTTCTCCTAATGGTGACATGTCTTGCTGAGATAATGGAATTTTCACATTTTAGCATTAATAACAATTTTTAATTCCCTTAGAAATCCAGGAAATTAAAAGATTTTTATTTAAGTCGCACTGATTATAAAAACTGTTTGAATCATCAACATAGTTGTCTTTAATAACAAATTCAGATATACACACAAGTTTGTGTTTATGCATTGCGGGGACTTTACTTAGACTTCCATTCATTTCATAGAGAATCAGCCAACCTTAACCATAACTTTCAAGCCATTTGAGGGCCCCAAGAAAAATGCCTCACAACCAAATATTACATACTTAAGCTAACGAAAGTAATATTTAAACATTTGAAACAAATCACTCGCATTCTATGTAAAAATACCAAAACCAAAAAACACAAATTCTTCACAAACAACTTATAAAGAGGACAAGTGGTTCAGTAAGCACTTTGTAGGAGGGGCCAATTTGAAGGGGATTCTGATAACAGGGTCATTGGACTTTCCTGAATTAACAGTCACAAAATTTAAGGGGGCGCTCATCCAGTTTTTTGTTGCATTTAATTCTTTAACAGTTGTTGTATCATGGCCCCAGCTTGGGGCCCTAGACAATTGGCTGATTAGATTGTCCTGTTGCAAAAGCCACACCATAACTAATACAACCATAAAATTAACCATAATTTATTCCTAACAATAACTACAATCATACAATATGATATCTCTTTAAAACACAAAAAAGTTGTTAGTCCCCTCTGACGCCGATAGAGCAGGAAATATTAGGATGGTGGATGATGGTCTGAGTGGATCAGACACCTGTATGTTTTGACTGGTGTACTGTTCTCTGTCCAGCAGCACAGCTGTGTCTGAGTCACACCATCATGTCAGTATCACTGCCGTCCCGAGAACCATCCACCACCCTAATACCTCCTCTGTGTGGGTCCAGATCATCAGAGCACATACTAAAGAGGACTAAACAGCTGGACTACAGAATGTAGTTGTAGAACTACAGAGTCCCTCTTAATGATCAACAGAACTAAAAAACAGATTGAGGAGTGGAGAACTGAAGAGGTGTACTTAATAAAATTGCCATATATATATCTATACACATGCACACACACTTAAACTCAATTAATTCTATTTTAAAGAAGACAAACAAGCAGGAAATAATTCCAAACTTCTTCGTGTGTGCATACGTACTCCTGCTTAAATTATCCAAGACAATCCTATTTCAAAAATGTTTAATTTATTTATTGCTCAAACTGAATATCTCAGAATTTCCATTACATTCTATAGAGATTTGTGATTAAAAGCTTTAAGCTCTTTTAGTGCCAGGCTGAATTTAATTTTGAGGCAGCACCAGTTTCTTACTATATATTTACACAAGTTAAAATAATTCTCCACGTAAGAAGTGTGAGTGAGAATCAGAGAATAAGAGCGGAGTCGGTCCAGTGAAGGGCGTCCGAGTGAAACCACCTTTTGAGGCCTTTAATTTCCTTTCTTTAATTTAGATCTTTCCTTTATAAGATAATAAAAGCTAATGAGTTTCCACCACCTATGCTCCAACTACTGAAAACATTGGAATTGAACAAGGTTAAATAAAAGACACAAATCCCTTCTGTAGGGCAAAGCCAATAAAATCTTTATAAACATGATTTAGAAGCAAATGAAGTCTCTGGTTCTGTTTCAAGATTGACAAATGGAGTTTGGTTTGCTGTGAAAGCTCTGTATAGCAAACGAGAAAACTGTACTAGCTGTCTGAAAAAATCCCACTTTAACTCTCACAGAGTCAGTTTAATCTTAACGCATTAAGAATTTTTATTGCTACCGCTATATTTTACACGGTTACTGCGTGCTTATTAAACTCTAACTACATAAGATCGCCATACTGAGCTGTTATTAAACTGCAAGTGCACAGCTTGATTACAGGGCCATCCTGTCACAGCTTAAGGGACAGAAAACTATTAAAGTATAAATGTTGGACTATTAAACCGTCTCATCTTACAACAGCATTGGGTTCTATTTGTTTTTATAACTCTGCAGATCTCAAAAGGCGCTAAGAAATGTAATGCATACAAAAATGTATTAATTTTCTAATCTGCCTATCCTTATCATAGACTATAGACAGGTTACCATGCCACCCACACACACAACTTGGACAGTTTAGCATCAGAAATTTCTAACTTCTTGCATTGTTTTGGTACTAAGGAGGGAAACCTATGAAAACATAGAGAGGACATACAAACGACACAAAGCATAGGTCTTCCCCGCCAAGAATCAAACTCAGACCTTTCTTGTAATAAATATAACTATCACTGTGCTACAATGTTTAGATCATTAACCTTAGTAACATTTATGACAAGATGTTTTTGTACTTTCAGAACTCAGAAGGATTAATCCACTAATATACTCAAATATGTCTTTTTTTTCTCGACAATTGTTTACATTGTTAATAATCTCTTGGATTGTAAGAGGGATGAAGTTTCCTATGTTTATTAGTTTGCTTGAAAACAGAGAGATTATACAGAATTTATTGTTCTAAGGAAATATGGTTATTTCATTGCAGCTGTTTGAGCAAAAGCAATCAGCAGTTATCAGGATGTGACCATTTGCAGTTCTGGGTTCTTATTTCTGAAGATTAACAAAACCTCAAAGAAATTTTGCTCAGAAAATAAAACGACTACAGCTTTTAATTACACACTTTTGCTTAATGTTGCACATATGATGATTTCTCTCATCTTATCTCCGGTTTAATCTTTTACTAGAATGGAAGGGGAGTTCTCCCTATGCCCATCTAGGGGAGAACATTTCAGTCAATAGGCAGATACACTCAGGACAGGATGTCAATCTATTTCTGGGCACACATTCACAAACACACACACTATATGGCGGCAATTTAAAGTAACCAATTCAACTTGAAATCATGGTTTTAGAATGTGGGCGTGAAGATTCGTGAGAAAACATGAAAAATCCACCCAGATATGGATTCAAACCTGGATCACCAGTGCTGAGCAGCAGACATGCCCAGCATACGCCACCATGTCAGCAAATATAACTATCATTAGAATTATTACTAACATTATTCTTACTATATTATTATTATATTACTAAAATTAAACTAAGGTGTGGTAGGCTTCATGAATAACGTACATATTATAATTAGTTTCCTAAAAATCTCAGATATGTGAAGCCTCAATTTAAAAAAAAAAAAAAAAAAAAGATCTTTAATAAATATAATATTCGGTTTCGTAAACATTACATTGGTTGGTGTGTAGAGTGTGTATCTTCCGAGCAGTGCATACATAGTGCTTACTGTAAAATATGCAACTGCTGCTCAATCATCAGAGACTGTGTGACGTGTCACTTCTGGAAGACTTTTGTGAGTAGTTGTAAATGTAAATGAGGTCTGAGTCAGGACACTTCTACTAGTGGAAAATTAATGAGGCTGCAATAATTGTTTCACCTGTAGATCCACAGAGTGAATGTGAATCAACCTGAAGTCAAATCAAAACAGTATTAAAACTACCTTTTAAATTCCAGTTTGGAATTAACTGATCAAAAACCATCCACCAACTTTATACTGAATGCATAATGTTTTTCTTTAAATGTGCAGAGTGAACCTGGGACTAGAACAGGTAAAAAAAAAAAAGAGATAAAAGGAAGGTGCTGGTTATCAGTGTCCTTTTTTTTTTATCAAAGATTAACAGATAACAGAGGAAGTAGTTTTTTTTTTTTTTTTTTTTTTTAATAGAGACGGTACCAGATTAAGAAATTGCTTCTCAGCTCTGGGTGTTCATGTATGGATTCTGGAGGAACCAGCAGATTACAGAAAGATGATTGTGAAGGTCGCAGAAAGTGTGGCTTAACAGGAAATGTAAAAGGAACGATGACTTTACTCTCACCAAGAAAAATCCATTTTCTGGCATATAAGCTGCAATGCACAGGAAGATTACAGAGCCAGAGCATGTCCCAGATGATAAACACAATCGGAAAGGAACTCGTCTGCACATAAGTTAAAGCTTTCTTCCTGAAATTAGGGAAAAGGTCAGTCTGTGTTAAATAAGGAACCTAAAATGTAATTTTATAAGTTTTTTTTTTTTAAAGAGTTTTTTGTTGTCTTTTTTCTTTGCCATTCGATGATGGTAGCTCAGTTGTCTACAACATCATGTGCATGATCTTGGGGTTCTGTTTTTGAAACTGACTCGTGCTGTATCTCTCTGCCTTGTTTTATATTACATAAACTCACTAGCCACTTTATTACATACTGCTCTTTTAAGTTTAGTAATTAATTCACTTACCAAACAGATCAATTTCATCATTCAGCAATTATAGAATAGTTTTGCTTTGCTATATACTCAGTCCTCTTTCCCCTTACGCTCTGCTCTCTAATGGTCAGGCTCACCATCAAGCAGGTGTCATTTATGTTAGCTCTGCCGTGACCCTGATATAGTGGCAGTGTCCGAATGTGTTCATTTTAAACACCTCAGCTAAACTGCTCCATCAAAAGTTTTATCAACATAAAAAAACATCTCTCCACCAGAATCCTGTATGCAGGGTCCTTCGAGCACTGACAAAGATTTAAAAGATGGTGAACACAAATTGTGCAGCGACTAAACTTTCATAACAATAAGGTAAACATGTTTTTCAAAAAAACAAACTGGCAGTACTGCTGTCTTCTGATTCAATCCTAACCATACAACACACCAACACTAACATACCCCTACAACTACATCATGATCACCACCTGAAGAATATCTGCTCTGTAGAGACCCTGTTGGAAATCAGAGTACATAAGACTAGTAAATGATGCATATAAACAGATGAAATACAGTCTGTTATTGTGCAATAAAGTGAAACTGATCATTACAATGAATGCGGTCAGTGGGTGTGAATATAATACAAAATAGAATTTAGAATTCAGGGCAGTTTGCGTAAACATTCTACTGTACAGACAAAAGTTATTATAACAAACTGTTCTTGCACAGTGTCATTTTTGTGCTGCATTCAGTCAGTCAGCTCACTTTTTTCACCGTGTTTCTGTTTGTTGATGTCAAATGTTACACTGCATTTTGAAAAGAAAAAAGTGATGGTTAATTTCTGGAACTTACACTGGATTTCGGGCCTCATTTCATATTCTGTAAAAATCTGTAAGCTGCTCCTCTCGAAACATCAAAGTACCCAAAATCTGAGATCTTTATTGCTGATGACTGCTTTTAATTAGCAATGAACCTACAATAGTCAACCTGAAGATCTGCTTTTGATGTACTCACTTCAAAGTCAAGCTCCTCTATTTGGGTGGTGTTCCTGTTCAGTTTTTTGTACAATTTTTCATGTTCATCACAAACTGACTTATGATACCTGGTTCCAATTTAATGTTTATTGACTTTAGTCTTGGACTAAAAAAAATTCTAAAAACAGGAGTCTGGTGCACTGTGCCAAACCTAGATGCTGTTTTCATCACTTCTTTGTGATGTATTCCATCGTATTTGAACATATTTACAGGTTGAAATGAAATAAAGAAAACCAACCAAAAGTTGCATTTAATTCATTAATAATATAAAAAACTATATAAATGCCCAAAATGTGACAAATTAATAGTTAAACATTTTTAACCTAACGGCACTGAATAAAACGGGGGAAGAAATCTACAGGGTTCCATGATCATTTGTTATAGCTAGATGTCAAAAATGATTACTGAGATAATGTGTTGAAAATGAACTGGACCTTTCCTACAAAGTCAAAGTGCAGTCATTAAACAAAAGGTATAATCTAAGAGCTTTAAAGGTTTTTTTTCTTTTACCTAGTTAAAAGTGGTTAATAATACCATAAATGACATAAAGCAAGATTAAACTCAAAAGTTAAAACCTGTTTACCTCACTTCCTGGCCAAAATGTTACTGTACTTATACTTTGGACGACACAATCACTGATATTTATTTCAATGTGTGCTGGGAGGTAAGTGATGAGACGTAAAATATAATGCAGCAGGTTGAAACCATTATGGTTATGGCTATGGTTATGGTATGATGATGATGATGATTTTAAGAACAATATTACGGCAAACCTACTGATTACTATCAGAAAACATTTGATTTCATACAGTGGAAAATGGTCACCAGTAAAAAAGATAGAAAAGACACTCCTGCAGTCGGGCTCAGATCACTTGTGGTTGTCTCACTGGATATGAATGAATATTTAATTGAAGTCTTATTATTCAATGCTGTCCACATTTTAATGAGGAAATGCCAGTGGGGTAAATTGAGGCCATATTGGAAATATATCTTCCTAATTAGGTTTGGTGAGGAGCTGTGTGGAGAACTCGAACAGATCTTTGTTGATCTTCTTCAAGGTCCTCACCTCTTCCTCCAGCTCAGACACGCGGACCTTTGTGTTCTCTCCATCACCGAACACGCTCTGAGTGTGAGAGAGTGAAACACAATGGGACAGACGTTCATTTTCAAAAGTTAATATTCTGTAAAAGTTCTGCCTTTTTTCACATTGCCTTCATTGTTTTGTTCAGGTTCTGCTGCAGAACGCCTCAAAACACAACCTTTATGCAGGTTCATTTTATTCAGCGTCATTAATCTGCAGCTGGAAATGAGTTCATTCTGCTCCGGTGTGGAACATATTTATTAAAAGGTCGTTGGTAGTTCAGGAGAAACTGGGTGACCTAATGCAATCTTTTGAGCATTAACTCTGCCAAGGAGCAAAACCCGAACCCCAGATAGAGTCTAAGGAGAAGCCAATTCACCGAAAAGAAGGAGAATGGCATTTATTTTATTGTGTCCTTCTGCCAAATAAAGCCGTCTGGCTTCTTGATGAGGTCATCAAATCCCATTTAAATACATCCCTAATCTAGCACAGCAGATATCGGCATTGCTATTGTGCAGGATTTCGCAACGCAGGCACACGGAGGATGACAGCAGCACAGCTTCCTCACAGATTAGGAAAAGAGGGTGGGATGGAAAATTCACCCTCTCAGTGATTATATATTTATTTAAGCATTTCTAACAAACAATCTGACTTTCAGCGCGCCTGCAGGATTTCGCTTCTGTTTTGACTGAGTGAAACTAATCCACTTAACAAGACGTTGAGTTCATCAGAGGTTTTCACAAGACGCAGAAGAGCCATTTTACTCTCGTATCAAGATGCCTAAAAGCTCCTCTCAGTTTAAAAAGTTAACGGGGGGGTAAAAACATCTACATCCTCTGAAGTCAAGAACTCAAATAACAGAACTGCGGTGGTGAAGGTCTGAACCATTAAGAGGGAGATTTTCAATTTTAGCAGCTGCAGCATAGGATCCAATAATCCTGGATTTCTGCATTCAGCAGGTTCGATTTTAAACGACAGATCGGTGGGGATAAACGTCACCGCAGGTAAATGTTATTCTGAAAGCGACTTGGGAACAGAATTAACAAACCAAAACATTTTGTACCTTCGGTTCTGGTAATATTATAAATCCACAAACTGAGCTTCATATGTTTCATGGGTACAGTGTCACAAATTATTACCTGAAATGCAGTAATAAGGATAACTTCAAAAGAACCCCCTTCCATCACCTGTTAGTGAGGGTGCTTTTAAATTATTTTAGAAATAAAACAGGTGAAAGGAAATTCATGTTTTATATAAACACCAGACCTCATCACATAAATCATGCTTTACTCATATGTTTATGTCTTGTTAATAATCAGTGATCAAATGGTTCAGTAATAATAATAATAATAACAAGAACAACAACAAGAATTACAGCATAGAATTTGAGGAATATGAATTACTACAACAATGATTATATAAGAACAAACAACTAATAATAGTAACAATTACTACTAATGTACTAATTATTATACTCATATTTATTATTAAAAAATATTATACTAATAATATAATATTACTAATATTTATCTTAATGATAATAACAATAATAATAACAATAATAATAATAATAATCATAACAATAATAATAAAATAAGGTCTACTGGTCAGTTTGTATGGAGCTGAACTAAATGACTCCTCTGACATCTGATAAAATCTTTAAAACCTAACAATAATGCAGATGAGATTATAAAAGTAAAAGGTCCTGATCAGTCCTGGCTAAACAGGTTAAAGGGTCATGAACCTCATAAGTGGATCTCAGTTATAATCTAAAATTCTGTATTGTCTGCGACACTGATTCAAACACGATGTGCAGCTTTTGAATGAAGTAGGAGTTTATACATGGTGCTGTGCTTCACATCCGCTCTAAAGAAATATTTATTATTAACACAATTTAAGAAAAAAAAACTGAAATCATTTTAAACTGTGATTGAAGGAAATCAGAGTCTTTAGCAATGTTTTCAGTCATCCACAATCACAGAGACTTTACAGATCATTTGCCTGACCCACTCGTCTGACGAAACCACAAACTGTTTCTCTCCATAAAAATTATTCTACTCCCTAAACTGTTCTGCCCAAGCTGGTCCTTAACCCAACGCATTCATCCACCCAAACTGCTCGTCTGCTTAAGCTGCCTTACCACTCAAATTGCTTTTTCCCTAAACTCCTCTTCTTATCATTGAACTAAAAAAAAATCCAAATCCATCAGCATGATTTGACCTCATACTCACCTTGTCTGTGACAGCATTCATGAGAGACTGAAGCCGCTCTGCTTTCTCCAGATAGGTCTCTTCTGATTCCTGAAAAAATATTACATCATTAACAGTTAAATTTGAAAACAAGGTACTACTGCGAACAGCCAGTATTGTGGGTTTATACAGTGGCCAACATCATTTTTCCTGATAACAAATGGGTCATGGGTTCGATTCCTGATCAGGGTGAACAAAGGTTCTTTATATACATCCATCCAGGGTCGGGGGGGTTCCCCATCCCTATCCAAGGGAGAATGTCTTGGGCGCAGGGCAAATACACCCAGGACAGGGTTCGATTCCTGATCAGGGTGAACAAAGGTTCTTTATATACATCCATCCAGGGTCGGGGGGGTTCCCCATCCCCATCCAAGGGAGAATGTCTTGGGCGCAGGGCAAATACACCCAGGACAGGGTTCGATTCCTGATCAGGGTGAACAAAGGTTCTTTATATACATCCATCCAGGGTCGGGGGGAATTCCCCATCCCCATCCAAGGGAGAATGTCTTGGGTGCTGGGCAAATACACCCAGGACAGGGTGCCAATCCATCGCTGAGAACAGAGAGGAAACCCACACGGACACGGGTAGAAAATGGAAACTCAATCCTGTTTGGGATTCCCTAGTGCTGAGAGGCGAACGTGCTAACCACTAAGCCAGCGTGCCGCCCAGGTTCTTGTTTTATTTATATATATGTTTATGTTTTATATATATATATATATATATAAATAAATAAAACATTTTGATTACAACTAGGACGTTATTTTTGACTACACACTTACTATGCTGTATTAACACTTCTGTAGTAACTACAGTAATAACTTAAACAATAATTTCCTATTTAATTAGTAGGCAAATATAACAATTTTAATTACCAGGCAAATGTTTTAATGTTGACATGTTGTGCTATAGTGAATCATTTTGTCCTTATACAGACATATCTCATTGAAACCTGCTGTAATCCCAGCTTACTATTAAATAATTGATTTAATTGATTTGCATGTGCATGCTGGCTCAATGAATGAAAGGTCCCAAAAAAGAAAAAAAAAGAAAATGAAAAAAAGTTTATGTTTCTAGTTTAAAGTCTCTCATCCAATCATTTGTTTTATAGTCTTTCAGCAAACAGAGGAGAAAAAGCTCATTTTGGAGAGATGGCTGTGGTCTCATGGGCTGGAGAATTAGCTTTAAAGTAAATGGGGTTAGAGAGAAGGTGAATAAACAATAAGAGTAAAAGCGCATGAAGGATGACTCGGAACAGGAAAGAAAACAAAGAGCAAAAATAAATGGATGAAAGATTGAAACAGAAGGTGGTTAAGGAAAAAGGAAATGCATTATACGAAAATCTTATTGCTGTATTAACAATCGTGGTATTAAAGAGGTTGTACCTGGCAGTTGGTCCCCAGTCTCAGACACACCCCTCCAGGATCAGTTCCCTCGCCTCGTTCTGAATTGTTTAGATGACGGCTGAACTGAGGTAGTGGGACACCAGGTCGACTCTCTGGTAAGAACATGTTGGCAGGAGCAGGTATGATGGCAGCATTGGTCACATGGCCTGTGGGCAATAAAACAATGCTATGAGAAAAGGAAGGAAATGCCGCAGTGAACTCTAGAGTTTTATGCAACAGGCAATAATAAAACACAAGACGTGCTAGAAGATCTTAATTAGATAAATATTACCTCCAATAAACAAAAACACATGACAAATTACACCATGTCAGTATCTCAATTTTTTATAACAGCAGCATCAAAAATTACAATCCCTTTTCTCAAACAAGTTTCCTAAAAAAAGAAAAAATAGGCTTTTTTTTGGGAACGATTTTAAATACAAAAAGACAAAAACAAATTTTCTGTTTCAATGATGAACCTCCATTTGTTAAATGTAAATTTATATTTATGCCTGCCACAGATTTATCAAGACTAATAATACTTTTTAATCATTTGGGAATTAAATACACATATTGCTACAGCAATGCAAGTCCTAATCTTCCTGTAAACTGCTCATCAGTCTGTGGTCACAATTGTCTAATCCCCCTATATGGTGCCTAATTTCAAAAGGAGACAGATCTGGACTGCAGACAGGACAGTCACGTGTGCGCACACACGCGCACACACACAAACCCATGCTGTTTACAGACAGGTCTGGCATTCTTCTGCTAAAACAGACGTGGACACAGTGGGGTTCAATGGTAACATAGTGTGGGAATCGAATGCGGCCATCACAAATACTTTTTTGCACTATTCAAGTGTAAAATCTGAAAGGATTTTTTTATTTAAAATGTGGAAATTGTTGTTTTCCAAATCAAACCAAAACATATTAGACTCAAAGAACTCACCATCTCTGCAAAACACAATTGTAATTTGCATTTCATGATGCAGTGGCAGATGTGTTTTGTGGCAGATGCCAATTTTAACCTGTTCCCTGACTTCTCATCCTTTAAAGATACTATAGACTGTAGCAAGGGAAAAATAAACATTTTACAAGAAAAACCTTGTTAGTAAAACCTTATTTGGTGTGTATTTAGCCTGGATCAATTCCTATTTGTGTTGGCATTCAAGAAATAGAGTTCGATTCATCACTGATTACTACAGATTTTATTGCATTTATAAAACAGTGTCCTGACTTGTCTGGAGATGTGGTTTGGAAATTGATTAATTTATCCTTAGGACTGAAGATTCCACCGAACAATGCCATGTTCTTACTTTAGCCTATTTTGGCATGACTGATCAAGTGAGTAATGTTTCCATTCTCCAGGGATGGCGCATCTAATTTATTGACTATAATTGATAAACTTCTAGTGAATAATAAATTAAACGAAAAATAGAAAACCATCTCATGGAATGACTAACAACTGATGAACTGTTCTGTTTAAGAATAAATGAGCCATGAAGTGTTATAAGAATAAATAAACAAAGCCTAGAAAATAAATTCATAATAACAATACAAGGAGCCTCTGCTGTGACAGGCCATTTACTCATGTAGTGTTTTTGAAAATAAAATAATAAATGAATGAATAAATTTTTTTAAAAAAGATCCCTAACAATGGCTGCGACTGAGCCCCAGAAGTCTAATTAGAGAAAACATCAACAGTGTGTGGATCGAGTCCAGAGTAACTTTTAAGTCAAATCATCTGAGGACAAACTCTAAACCATTGAAAGACGCCTTCAGAGAAGCTCTCACTGCTCATACTGTTGCAGTGTTTTTTTTTTTTTTTTTTGGCCGTTATATTTATTTCTGCATGAGAACCTTGAAGACTAAAAAACTACACAAATAATCCATCACCTCTGACATGCTCCAAACAAACCAGAACCCCCTGCTGTTGAGCCCTCTGTGGAATTTTATACATAAAAAGCAATTATATAGAAAGAACTTACAATATACACTAGTGTTAGGCACAAGACTAAATTTTGAAAATCTTTTTAGAATTCTAAATTATTTTTTTAGATACATTTACTTGCATGTATGAAATTTTAAGACAGTCATGTATAACAATGTTCTGTAGTAACTCTAATTTAATTGATAGAAGAATCTTATATGCCTTATGTGTCACTGACAAAGATTTTGAAGTTCTACAACTCCAGACTGTATTCCATCTGTTTGTATTCCACAGTACATACTGTATGTGTCCCCTTTACTCTGTTCTCTAATGGTCAGGACTCCACCACAGAGTAGGTATTATCTGCATTATTCCTATCCCAGCAGTGTCAATGAGGTGGAGAAATTAACCTATCGCAGCACTGCTGCAATAAAACCCCCTCACTGCATCAGGGTCAATGCAGAACTGACAATCCACCACCCAAATTAGACCTGTTCTGTGATGGTCCTGACCAACGGAGAACAAAGAACCAAGAGGGGACTAACAACAAGAAATCAGATGGACTACAGTCTGTAAGTGTAAAACTATAAAGTCCATCAATATGGTAAATGAAGGGCAAGAAGGGTGTTTGTCCAAACTTTTGACTCGTACTGTAATAATCACAGTGAAAAAATATATATAATCAATCAGAAACATAAGGACACTTTTTTGATCTGAAGTAAAGAATTCAGCGTTATGGAAAAATTTGAAGTTGGCTGTACCAAACAGAGGAGAAAATAAATTTCAACTCTTTCTTTCTCCCGCTCGATATCTTGCTCACTCTCTTGCTCTCTTTTAAGTATTATACCTCCAGCATTTTAAATGATGCAATTTTACTGTTGAAGTCAGAAATAATAAATAAATAAAATTAAATTCAACATGCACTCTTGCACAAAAATGTGACTAAAAATGCTCTGTTAGTCTGTAAAGTCTCATTAACACAAACATTAGTGGTGATGTAATTACCTACACTGCTAATTACATAAACATACATGCCTGATTAATAATTAGTTTTCAACACGATATGAATGCAGCAGCTGTACCTAAAGTATTCTAATACACAAGGATTGAATTACTTAATCAATAATCATGTATAAAAACACAGATCTTATGGGTACCTCTCTTCTGCAGCTGTACTGCTACATCCTACACTTTTACAAATAAAATATACTTCCTCCTGTAACCCAGGTTTATTTTTTTAAATACCTTTAAAAAAAACATGTCTCTTTCTCTCAATTAAAAACATAAATAATTTTATACTATTGTTTAAAGATTCTATGCATTTACTTAATGCAAAAATTTTAAATTAATCAAATTTGTTCTCTTATGTAGTGCATAACATTCATAAATCAATAAGAGCAAGTGTACTTGCAACATCAGGGTACTACCAAATTAAAAAAAATATGATATTAGCAAAATTAAATTTTTCAGACATTTTAATATTGATGTTTGTTAGTAATAAAATGCTAATCTTTAATCTCGGTTTATGAAGCTTTCTGCAGCACAGGTTTCTAAAACCTACCTAGTTGTTTTTTTTTTTCTTAATTTGCTATTAACTATGATTTTTACAAAACAATTTTTTCATTATTGCATAATAATCGTATAATCATGATTATTTCTTAAGCAGGCGGCACGGTAGCTTAGTGGTTAGCATGTTCGCCTCTCAGCGCTGGGGATTCCCGGTTCGAATCCCCATCTGGGTGGAGTTTCCATGTTCTCCCCGTGTCTGCGTGGGTTTCCTCCCACAGTCCAAAAACATGGAACAAGTTAATTGAATTCTCAAAAATTGCCCCATATAGAGTGTGTCTGTGTAAGTGAGTGTGTGCCCAGCGATGAATTGGCGCCCTGTCCTGGGTCTATCTGCCCAGCGCCGGAGACGTTCTCTCCTGGATGGGCATGGGGAACCCCACCGTGACCCTAATAGAGGATAAGCGGGAGATAATGAATGAATGAATTTCTTAAGCAATAATCGTACCATCGGTATCTGTACTTGTCTCATCCACAGTCAGATCTGGATCTGGAACCTAGGATTTTTGTTTTTTGTTATAAAGCGAGTGTACGCCACCGTGCAAAACATTAAATGGTCAATTAAAATTTTATAAAGGTAAATTCCTATTTTAATTAACAAATTATTTTTATTATTTAATATTCAAGGTTAAACAACAATGAAAATGTATTTATTTTTTAAGGATTAAATATCTATGTTTTTGCAGTGTGTTTAACAGGATAACAATCAAATAGCATTATAGGATAACATTAAATAGCATAATAATGTTCTTTAACTGCAACCATTACCTGAAATCATATGAATAAACACAGCCAACAAACTTAAAGTTTTAACCATCACAGTCACCGTTAGCTGATCATTACTGAGCCAAGACTCAAAGCTCTGATAAGATCAATGCTGTTCCATTGGTCTAAACAGAATAGAATGAAGTCAGAATGTTTGAGCATCAGGAGAATAAAGTTTCAAAAGTTCTCATTTAAAGGAACATGCGAAGTTTCTCGCTGGCACAGATCTCAGAGCTGATGGACTCGCTTCAAGTTTTCTGTGAACTGCTGATGATTAATTAATGGCCGTTCCGCCTCTCCATGTGTTCTACATCAGAGTTTCGGCTAAACAGTGCTGCCAGTCACTCGGCTTAGAGAGCTTTAGAGAACATGCAAGATAAATCCTTATGTTCTTAAAGAGTAGATGATTCAAAAATGGTGGGACTGGATCTTCAGTAGTGCGCAGTGATGTGTGATGAGTTAAGACAGGGACATTCTCTTACATTATACATAATGGACAGAAGTTCAGTTCCATTACGGCGCACGCTCATAAGGCCTGGCATGTTGCATTACTCCTTTTATAATGAGTACCGGTGCACAGACGAACGAAAAAGAAGGAGGATTTATCTTACTCAGCATTTTTCCTGGAAAATGGAAGAGGAGAATTAGCTGAAATGTCAGTGTCCTGGATGAAGGTTAAGTGCAGACTAGTTTGAATCTTAACACCATCTGAAAGCTCAAACACGTTTGTTCAGCGCAATGCAAAGCTTTTCCATCACTGAGCTACTTTGAAGCAAATGAGAAGCATTTAATGATTTTTCTTTAAATGTTATTCATGGCGGAGGTCATTTCCTCAGAGGCATCAAATGCTTCTTCGTGCTTTATACCGTCTGATGGAAAAACACTGGCAAGCCCCCCAGTCAAATTCTGTATAATTGATTTCCTAGAGAGTTTACACATAATTTCTGAGGCAATTTTACTTATAGGTGATCAGCGCTGACAAGTGGAATGTGCATAAAATCATTTAAAAGTGTTTGATTATTCCTTTCACCATTTTCATCATTGTTTATGATTATAAAGGAACAGTTAAGTGGGTTTCTAATACTATTAATCAGTTTGGTGTTTATTGTAGGTCTGTATTTTAGTCAATGTATTAAATACACAATTTTAATAATTTATGAAAATAGATTAGATTCTATGGCTTAATGGTTAGCACATTTCCACAGTTGCCTCTCAGCACTGGGAATCCAGGTTAAAATCCTGATATGCATGTTCTCCCTGTCCACGTGGGTTTCCGCCAGTGTTCTCTGGTTTAATACCACAGTCCTAAAACATGGATTCAAGGCGAACTGGCTACTCTAAATTTCTCCTATCTAAAATATATAGCATGTCCTTGTTAGTGTATGTATGCCCAGAGTTAGATTGGCACCCTGTCCTGAGTGTATCTGCCAAACGCCCGAAATGTTCTCCCATGGATGGGCATGGGAAACCCTCCCCACGCCCGAGTCCTTAGTATAGCATTAAGCAGAAGGTGAGATTACATCCGAACTTTAAATTTAGTGGTGACATTGATCAACCACAATTAAACTCAGTTTACACAGTTCCCCACTCTGATGCTCTCAGTGCTGTGCTGAATTTAAACATCCTGCTGTGTGAGTCACGAAAAAAGTGGATGAAGGAGAGTTAAAGGATCAAGATGTGTTCTAATTTCTATTCGAGTTCCAGCTGACAAGGATAATTTAATAAGAGATAATAAGAGATTTGCGTCATCATTCTAACAAATGTCTTGTGCTTAGTGTTGTGTTAATGGAAGAGAAAGAAAGGCATGAGACAGAGTGAGAGTGAGAGAGAGAGAGAGCGAGAGAGACAGAGAGAGAGAGAAAGAGCAGGAGAGCAGCAGAAAGCAAGAGGAAAAAACACAAACACAGAGAGAGAGAGAGAGAGAGAGAGAGAGAGAGAGAGAGGCACACTTGTACTTTACTTAATTGATATTTTTATTGTGTATATTTTGTGGACATGTGTCAATTTTTCACATCAATAAAGCAAAGTGAATTTAATTGAACTTATTTGGATCCTGATTGGTGGAATATACGTATTTTCTTTTTTTTCAGCAATGGCCAAATTTAGTAAACTTTGATCCTGTACAAGTAGAAACTCAGATAAAGTAAGTTGAAGTGTTATATTGTGAAGAACTTATCTTAAGAATTATTTTGTGGTCTTGCTCACAAGTAAAGCTACAAAAGTGTAAATCGAGGGGGCAACTACAGTCATGGTTATTTAACCGGACCAGTACGATAAAAATGGAATTAAGGCAATTTACAGATCCATCTTTGTTACAACCCACACTTGTAAGCATGCTCTCCTTCTTTATCGCAAACAATTTCAGCAAGGTGACTGAACACCTTCCTTTAACATGGGTGAAGAGCTTAAAAACTTTCTTAAAACCTTCTGAATCTGAAAACCTGAAAAACATCTGAGCTCAGATATTTTAGATATAAGGAGCTAGGTGTCTCCTTGTGGAGAGACCCCCACGGCAGT
This sequence comes from Corydoras maculifer, assembly GCA_019802435.1. Lineage (NCBI taxonomy): Eukaryota > Metazoa > Chordata > Actinopteri > Siluriformes > Callichthyidae > Corydoras > Corydoras maculifer. The sequence continues at coordinate 3,999,750 of JAFMOD010000319.1, read as the reverse complement.
CCCAGGACCTATTGAATTGATTATATTATATATCGACTGTCCTGGGACCACCTTGGGATCTTCTAGCAGCTGGTTGATGTGGCTAGGGAAATAAATGCCTGGGCTCCCCTCCTCAGCCTGCCACCACCGTGACTGAGTGGGAGATAATGATGATGATGATGTGATATGGCAGAAAATCAGAATTTAGACATAGTATGAAAAGTTTCTGTAAGGCCTGTACACTACAGCAGCTGCATTAATACAAATGACAAAATGGAACTTGGCATACATTTAGATCTGTTAGCCTGAAAGCCTTTAAGGTGGCATTTTAAACATATGCTCCAGGGGAGGACGTTTCGGGTGGTGGGCAGCTACACCCAGGACAGGGTGCCAATCTATCACTGGGAACATGCATACTCATTTACACACACAGACTACATAGGGGTGATTTAGATATTAGCAATTTAGAGCAGCCAATTCACCTTGATTTCCCAACAAGGGGAAAACATGGAAATGCTGCAGAATGCGAATTTGCTAACCACTAAGCTATAAAATAATAATAACATTTAAAATACTGATGATTGGACAAACTTTCCTCTCTTGACTAAGAGTTGTTTGGAAAGTTGCGGAATCAAACCTAATGATGCACAACTTCAACGGCTAATCTCTATATTGGGAAGTCATTCTGCTCACGGTCACACCACAGCCAAGTGACTCAACACAATGTAAGCAAATTTTCAGTAAAACGCTTGAAAATCACATAAATTAAAATATGGAAAAAAGGTGGGTGCTAGGAAATCCATGACTGGGGGGCGTTTCACCAAATTTAGAAGCCTGTTTACTTTCTGCTAATCAGCGTGAATAAAAATGCATGCAAAATTTGGGCAGCATTCATCTCCACCTACACCTCATCTCCTCACACTTACAGCTTTGTTTCTAATTCAGTACTTCTGCAGACACCTATGGCAGAAAACACATTCTAATGTAATTCAGAAGCATATTTGCCTTAAGAAACTAAAGCACATTTGTACTAAACAATGAGCATAACAGCTCTTTAAATCACAGTTTGCATAAAGCCTGGTGGATGCATTTCTTCTTGTGGGTGATCAGTGCCAACTAATTCTCTCTTACTCAATTATAATCATTGATTTCTTGTGTTTTGGCTCTTACTGCTGGAATTACACTAATGGTCTCGGACCACTGCAACACAAACATGCAGCCAGACAGCGGAGTGTGCCAGGTAGGGTCACAGAATCACCAGTGTATAGAAGCCGAGAAATATGGAAGGGAGGTGGTCTTGTTTCATCCTTCGCCAATGCACTGCAGCTACTCTGATTCAGGAGGAAGTAGGCACTGTAGTTTCTGTTTTAAATGAGGTTTCTAATCACGACAATGTCAAGAAAAAAAGTTTGAGTATCAACACCTCCTTAAAAATACATATACAAATTATAATAACATGAATCACTGATATTAACTGATAAACAGAAAGTAAAAGAAGATGAGATCTCTATAACCTGGTGATCATTCAACTTCAACCTGACAGCTGCCTTAAATCTCTCCCGATGACCGACAGAAGAAAAGAAACTAAAAAAACATTTAAAATAAAAATGAATCCACATTTACACCATAAAGTTTACTTAATTAACTGCTTTTTAAAGCAGTTTTAAAGTAAAATATATGATTGAACTGCACTATTTTTTTTATCACCTTCTACAAGTTGTCAAGATAAGTGAAAAAACACCAAAGCTAACTTTCAGAATGATCAGCAAAGGCAATGGACAAAAAAAATGGACATAAACTTTCAGTCTTTTGTGATGACCACTAAATCAGCATCCTTCAATAAAAAGAAAAGAAGGAGAAAAAAAAGGATGACAAACGAAAAGAAAAAAAAGGAGAAGAAAGAAAAGGAGAGGAAAAATCCCTATTCTATTTCTATTCAGACATCCTATTCTAAACCTGTCAGATATCCTGCAAACCGATTACCCATCACTCTGTCTATGTCTACAGTAAAGCATAGTGGTGGAGTATTGTAAAGTAAGAACAACATACCCACAGTGAAGTCTAATGGAGGAGCATCATTATTCAATAGTATAATGTCCCCAATAAGGCTTAATAACGTGAAAGCATTGTGTTCACAATAAAGCTTTTTTAATATAATAATATCATATCCACAATGTATCAAGGTGGCAGATCATAATGTAACATCATGTCCACAGCAAACCACTGTGGTGACTTTAATCGACTTAGGACTAAAGTGAAGCTTCACCTTCCAACAAGACAGAACCCTAAAACAGAGTCCAGACTGAATTTGTTACGGCTAAATGTATGTCTAGAGAAAGTAATCCCACAAACCTTTTTCTCTGCGGTATGGAGGAAGGTCGTGAATAACATGGCACAATGACCTCTACACCACAAACCTCATAATATCTAAGAAAAATCCTTCCATGAGACTTTCAGCCACCATCCAACTGAGAAGCTTTAACCATTATTTCAGCCCCTATGTTTATTTTTTGAACATTTACCAGGTCAATGTAAGGGTGACTCGGATTCTGTTCGGCTGCTGCACCCAGCCACAGACCTCAATGAAAATAGATAAAAGAATGAGAGAGGGTAAGAGTCGGGAACAGCAGCATCTGGGGAAGAGGCGTGAAAGTGAGTTTAATTGCCTTCAATATCATCTGCCTTAGATGAAAGAGACCAATAAATTTTATAATGAAAAAAAAAAAATCTTTCTCCTCTAAATTGAAAGTCTTTCTTAACCCATAACAAATTCAAGCTTTTCATTAAGAATGAACCAATTCTAATATATATTCGATACAAACATACAGAGCTTTGAGTATCAGTTATATATGATACTGAACTCACAGGCACTAAAATGAACCTCTCTCTCTCTCTCTCTCTCTCTCTTATTATGTGTTAATATATTAAAGTTTAAAACAATAACCTAAACCTTAAACCAAGCATTGTGATGTTTTAGGTGGTTCAACTGATGTTGAATTAGGTCCATTACAAATTTGAATGATGAAATGAGTGAATGGATGAATGCACTGCGCTCTGTACAGAGATATGTTTCCAGCACTAAATAGAAACACAGGTCTGTTCAGTGAGTAGTATATTCAGCCAGACAGACCATCGGAGATGAGCGCTCACCTGCAGGTGAAGTGAAAAAGCCTAAGGGATGATTAAATTTTAAAAGTTAAAACACCTCAGCGGTGCTGTTTTATAAAACTGCCTGCACTGTCTTTTTTTTTTGGTTTGGAATGGCAGTAAGGTTGAAGCAACAGTAGAGTGCAGATTGTATATTCAGATTACAATAACCTTGAAATATGAACGCTGAAGTTTACAGTAGGGAATGTTGAGAAGTAAGATGTTTTATTATGTACTGGATTGCTTCATTGCTCAGGAAGGTTCAGCATACGTTCAATGTGAGTGTAAAATAGCGTATATGGTTTTTCGGTCATCAGTCTTTTTCAGAAGTGCATGCTGCCTCGGGATGAAGGCCTAATCCGATTTTCTCTCTTTGTGTCTGATGCATGAAGAACCGCAGGTTGAATGATGGTGGGGATTTAAAGGGATTTGGGAGATTTAAGGGTATGATCGACAAGTACACGGCAGGTTATTAACTAAAACCTATAAAGCCCAGGAAGCTGGTTTAATTACTAAACTTGTCTTATAATGGTAACATGTCAAGTTCTTAAGCAATCAACCGTTCTTGTCTTATCACATCCTATCTCCTGGTCATGGTTTATCTATTCATTACCTACCTGAGTCTATACTCTAGTGTGAAGTCAAGTGTGATGCAGCAGGAGGGAGTTAATAAATCCACTATAAAGGGTTTAAAAAAAACATCTCTGCAGGCAAATGTGGAAAAACATACAAATAAAACGTGGCCTGTTTAAAAGAAATCGCACATTTCATACCTAAATTTGATGTTATGTCATTATCTTCTGCTTAATCCTATACTAGGGACTAGGGTTTTGGGGGTTTCCCATACCCATTTAGGGAAGAATGTTTCAGGTGCTGGGCAGATACACCCCCTCACACAGATACACTATAAAGGGGCAAATAAGAGCAACCAATTCACCTCGAATCCATGTTTTTCGTCTGTGGGAGGAACAAGCAGAACCAAGAGAACACGAAACATGAAAACTCTACCCACATCGGGATTCGAGCCCATATTCTCAGCACCCAGAGGCGAATATGCTAAACACCAAGCCACTTAAAATTTGTAATGTTTATTAAGAGTTGCAGATCGGTCATATGTAAGCATGTTTTCAAAAGAGGGTGTGATGCAGACAATAAAGTCAATGCGCAAACTTCTGCACAGGACTGTAGTTTCTTGGATTTGGCTGAAATACATACACATAAAAAAGCTTTTACATTTTGGCTGTACGCCACTATGTCTCAGCTTCTCAGAATCGAGGCAGCTTATTAGAAGACAAATCTTAAAGCAAAAATGAGAACTCTTTATTTTAAATAACTTATACTGAGTAGAACAGGGAAGGAAAAAACCCAACCTCACTTTGAATACTACCAGGTATACATATTAAATATGTCTACAATGTGTATGTATAAAACAAATCACCTCAATCATGGCCACTGTAAATGTGCAAGTACTTGCATCAGGACCACTGTGTGTGTTAAATTAACTGCATCAGTTACAATAAATGTATAGAATGTAAATGACACCACTTCTGGTATTAGGTCTCACGGTGCATGTGTAGCTTTCCTCATCAAGACCATTGAGTGTACTGAATTCACTACATTAGAAACATTTACTGTTTAAAATTTGAAACACTGAAACCACTGCATGAATAGAATTCACTTTAAAAGCCCACTGCGCAAATTTAGTTTTGTATCAAGACCACTGGGTGTATAGATTTTCCTCAATCAGATCTGAAGTCATTCATGCAGCTTTGTGATTTAAAAACTCCCAGTTGCAGGTTGTATCCTACGTTCCCTGCATTGTGTGAGCTATGCCCTTTGTCAGAGAAGAGATGAGGCACCTCGCAAAACTCTGCACTTCCAGGTCACACAGACAGAACCACTATACAATGATCCCAGATCTACTGGCTTTAGTGAACTCAGACTGACAGTTTTGTGAGTGGAAGAGTTCCGAAGCAGAAAAGAGAAACTGAAAGTGGTATTGTGCTGTTTGACTCATCACGTAGCTGAATTGCACGGCTGAAATGAGAGGGGTTTCAAATCCTTTTCGAAAAGGTTGCTGTTGGAGGGACTGACCTTTGTGGTTGATGCAGCGGATACATTGCTTGCTTTGAACGTCCCACATCCGGACTGTTTCGTCATGTGAGCCTGAAAGCAGCAAAGTGCCATCCATGGACACAGACAGGCAGGTCACCAAATTCCTACAAACAATGGTACATAGTGTTACAGTGACCGCAATATACTGCTGTTCCTAAATGACATCTTTCTTAGTAGGCGCTAAATCATTTATTTTCGGTTATAAGCAGGACAGCATTTATTTGCATTATTGTGATGAATCACAGGAATGAGGTGTAACAGCACTCTGAGCAATTTGTAAATAAATTACAGGAAAAAGGTGTAATGGAATTTTGCTTCTCTTTGTGCCATTATTCCTTTGTCCATTGATTTATATATAATTATGCATGTCCTCTAGTGTCCTATTGCTTTATTAAACTACTTGTTTATAATTAAGGCATTATAGTGTGTTTGTGACCGTTTTATAAAAAAATTAAAAATAAAATAAATGAATAAAAATCACACACTTGAACCAATGTTACACAGTTAAGAGAATTAAAATTAAAGATAAGCCTTTATTGGTCCCACAATAGGGAGAAATTCCCATTTATAGCAGAAAAGTGATAGTATTTGGGAAAGTTAAAAAGATACATCTAATATATTTATTGAGAAGAAAAAAAAAAAAACTAAAACTAAAAAACTAAAGCTGTAGGATCTTACCTGTGACCTTTAAACACCTGATTGCCCTCGCTGTCCAAATGGAAGGTTTTATCACGGCTTGAAACCTGTCAACAAGGAATGATGATTAAAACAGTAGAAACGAAATGAATATTTTATTTTGACAGAACTGACTCCAGGATGATAAGCTCACAACCCAAGCACAGCACCACCACCACCCTGGCTCCTGAAGCTGAAACATTAAAGGGGTGTTCTAAGCTACGAATGTCTCCTGGAGAGTTTGATCGATGGCTTTAATTGCATTAATTGTGAAACAAGTGACAGCAGATGCACAAGTGATCCAGATTTTTAAACTATGCCACTGCTGCTGACTCAAATTATTACATCACTTTGTTATTGGCTTGTTCGAGGATCCTCAATTAAACATGATGTGTGGGGCTAAAGAAGAATTACCGAAGGCAGCCAAAAGGCTTTTATCTCCTCCATCTGTAGGACAAGCAAACACTTTTAATATGCCGCAATCATTATTAGACACGGGGAACTAATTGTTTTTAATTGAAATACAGCCCACGAAAGTAAGAAACTAGAAAAGGCAGCACAAAAAAAAAAAAAACACTGTACCATTACATTTACTTAATTAGAGGTAAATAATTGTTTAATTAAGTGTTTAATTTTAAAAGAATATGTGATTAGCTGTTACTCATTACGCATGAAACCATAGAAAAACCGCTACATGCAAATAAATGTCCTTTTTCTAGTTCCATTAATTTTATTACTTGCTTAATGAAACTACATAATAGAATTTTCATTTCACTAAACAGATCAGAGTAAGCTCCTCCCACTCCCTCAAATAACATACATTATACAGAGAGATGTATTGGGCTACATTACACCGGCATAAACGTTAACATTCTTTTTTTTTTTTGTCCTCCATTCCTGCTATAACTGTTTGCACACCTCTGAGACATTTCTGTTTTTTTTTTTTACGTTTTTAAAGGGAATCTTTGCTCATTCATTCAGAAAAGTGTGAAATCACGGAGGTTGGATGAGAGATCCTGGCTCTCAATCTCCGTTCTAGGTCGTCCCAAGTGTGGGGTTGAGGTCCAGTTATTTCACACAAAACTCACATAATTATGCCTTTATGGATCTTGTGCACTGATGTACTGTATAGCACCTTCCCCTAACTGTTTCCATTAGGGAAGCATACATTTGTCTAAAATGAATGACAAGGTACTTGATTTTATACTTACAGTGGGTTGCAAAAGTATTCATACCCCTTGAACTTTGCCATATTTTGTCACATTACAACCACAAACATAAATATATTTCACTGGAATTTAATGTGAAAGACCAACACAAAGTGGTATACAATTGTGAAGTGGAAAGAAAGTTATACATGAATCAACAATTTTTTTACAAATAAAAAACTGAAAAGTGCGATGTGCAAAATTATTCAGCCCCCTTTTCNTCCACAAAGTATTGACTCAGGGGGGCTGAATAATTTTGCACATCGCACTTTTCAGTTTTTTATTTGTAAAAAAATTGTTGATTCATGTATAACTTTCATTCCACTTCACAATTGTATACCACTTTGTGTTGGTCTTTCACATTAAATTCCAGTGAAATATATTTATGTTTGTGGTTGTAATGTGACAAAATATGGCAAAGTTCAAGGGGTATGAATACTTTTGCAACCCACTGTAATTATGTGACTAAAAAGAACACCTGAATTAATTGAATAAGAGGAGACTTGTATGTTTGATAGACAATATCGTATAGCAGTGACAGTGACAGTGACATATATATATATATATATATATATATATATATATATATATATATATATATATATATATATATATATATGTTATTAGATTATTATTAATGTTATTAATTATTATTAAGAAAAGTTCTCTCCTGGCTGGGCTTAGGGAACAACAATTTTTTACTCATTTTGGATATATACGCTTAATAATTACCTAAGAACTAAAACACAAAACACACATTAACACTAAATATACAGTTGATTTTGATTCAAAATAAATGTTTTAAAAGTCAAAAAGTACATTACATTGCAAAAAGCCCTGAGAAAGTGTTAGGATTAGACAGAATATTTTACTCCCCCTCAGTGTTCAAGGCAAAAGAATAAATAAATGAAACATGTTAAAGTCTTTAAAGAACATGTTTATGGTATTTAATCTGCATTAAACATGAAACATATTCATTTAGTCTCCCAGATATCATAGTAATCTAATTTTAACCTGAATTAAACCTCAAGCTCGCTTCACAGCCTTCGACTCAGCCAGCCGTAAGAAAAATAAGACATCATATGACCACTTTAATGAAGACGACATGAAGTTTTCATTAATAAAAACACAGACGCTTCAGTTCGATTCAGTACAGAAGCCGTGGGTTCGGTGCGTGGAGGAAACGCGAGATGAAAGCAGCCATGAAATAAGATTGTGCAGTAAGAACTGAAATGTTAAGAGAGTAAAGCTTCTTTAGGCCATGTTGCGCACTATACGCATTAACTTCATTACAGTCAGTGCCAGAATTATTGGAACCACAGCAAGATGATTCTAAAAAGGTTATAAAAAAAAGCTTTGTGAGCATTTACTTTAATCCAACCCTGAGTGTTTTTAAAAACATGAATTCATTAATCCATAATGGGACCCAATAAGTCAGATGTCTTAGTAAATTATGTGACTTGGATGCAGTGCTTTACACTTATTAGTATCTGTAATGCCATAAAATCCATCTAAAATGTATACACTATATGGAAAAAAGTATTGGTCACACATACTTAACATTTTCTGATAAGTGACTGCAAAATGAGCCTCACAACACTGAAGTTATAAAAGCTTTCACTCAATAAAAGGGTCTTTTTACAAGATTTTGGACTGTCACACACAGAAGTGTGTATATATAAAAATGTGTAAGAGGGAGTGAGTATATTGAAGAATATGGTGATTCAACCTCAATGTGTTGTTAATTCTCATACCATATCGTTCACCACTGCCAAATGGTAACTGATATATTTCAGCATTTTCAAGAAACAACACAAAACATATCTCTTTCAGAAGCACTTGACATAAAATCGAAAAAAATTGTAGGGTGAATTTAGACTTCAAAGCAAATTGGATGATGATTAGGTTAAATAATTCTACAGTGTAACTGGTTCATCCTTAACTACTGACTTTGTGTTGTTCTCTTATTTGTAAGTGGCTTTGGATTAAAGCATCTACTAAATGACTACATACAAACTGACATAGTGAAATATTTTTATAGAATATGGATTGCTGACTTCTTTGATTAAGTTCAGTTTTAAGCTTCAACACTCTTCCTCTACACCTCCACCCCCACCAACCAATCCAGTACAGCAAACATATCTCTAAGAATCCTCTTGCCACTGAGGCAAGTTTTGGCTATCCAGCTCTGACCTACTCTGAACCTAACCTTTAACCTGCAACAGTCAAAAGACATAAAACATAGAAAACAGCTCAAAACTCTTCTTTTTTTCAAAAGCTGAACCAGTCAGTCTCCATCATAATGAATCAAAAGCAGTGAGAAAATGAGACAGAAAGGAGCTGTCTGCTGATCACAGACATTCCCATTACACAAAGATTTCTCTCAAACTACAGAGCACAGAGTTTACAGAGCTGAGAGGTTCAGCTGAGAGTTACCGCATGCAGGTGGAATGCTGAAGCCCATGTCTCGGGGCTGAACACTGGATTTTCATATCGATTATACAAGGGGTGATGTTAAAACAACAAGGCTGAAGAAAACACAACTAGATAAGAAGTCGATTTGGGTTCAGTTGTGCGGTGAAAGGCAGGACATTTCTTTGAAATCGACCTGCTCAGACAGTTTAATATTTAATACTGCTGGACTTTATGGGTCATCAGTTTTTTTTATTTATTAATTTTTTTTATCTAAGGATAAACTGCGTGTTCACTTGTGAACTGCCATCAGCCATAAATAAGATATTAACAGATGGCAGAGGCAGATGTTTATGATATACGGAATTTATTTTTAACTACATGCTTTGTTATTAGCAACTCAGACAATCACATCAAATTTGGCATTACTTAGAATATAGATTGAGAACCTGAACCTTTTGTCCAATATGACTTCAAGTCTGACTTCACAAATACTTTTTATTTTGTTTTATTATATATTATTAGTATTTAAAACTTCACAGATATACCCGGGGATTGCAAACAAACAGGTTCAGGTTTTTGATCCTCACTGGTACCTCAACAGTCTCTGGTTTAAGCTTTTAAGTAAAATTATTTTTAATGGAGCGTTTAATGGCAGAAGAGCTCAATTTTCCCTGCAGAAACAGTTTCAAAAGACAGGAGGTAAAAAGTCAGGAGGCAAAAAGTGCTTACATGTGCAGGAAATTTACTTCCTCCAATTCAACTACCAGCATGTCTTTAGTTTGTGAAAGAACAAGAGAAAAGCAACACAAGCAGTTGGAAGACATGCAGATACCACACAGAAAGGGTTTTTGTTGGCCCCATATCTTGAATGGTTTTAAGGTGAGATCTTTAAAAAAAAAAAAAAAAGGTAAATTAACTAAAGTCAGAAATTTTACTTTGTTTAATAGTTATAATTAATAAAAGCGATCATCTATATAAATGTACTACAGCTGTAATTAAAACCATGTGATTCATGAACTGCACAAGTATGTAAAATACATATATCTTATTAACAAACCAAAAAAAGATGCTTATTACTAACAAGAGTTAAATTTGTGCTTGTTCTTACCGTGTTGCAGAGAGAAACTTGAAAGATATTTCCATCATTTCCACCACAGAACAGATAGTATTCACAGGGATCCATAGTTACTGACATAATACTGACATCGAAGAGGATGGACAGGAGCATTTCTCCAGAGGAAAGTTCCCATAACTGTAAAAAAAAAAAAAAAAAGAAAGAAAATTATATTTTTATACAGACAATTACACAGTGATACTGAAAATTTGTATTGCCATGTGTGTGAATAACATTTGGACATGTGTTAGGGTTGGGTAAGCTCAGTGGTCAGGGCTATCAATCTGAAGGTTGGGGGTTCAAATCCCAGGTCCACTGAAGTTACCAGTGTGGGTCCTTGAGCAAGACCCTTAACCCTTATTGCTCCAGGGATGTTGTGATAACCCTGTGCTCACCTTGTAAGTCGCTTTGGATAAAAAAGCGTCTGCTAAATGACCCAATTTTTATATTTACATTTATGTGTTATGTTGTAACATAAGTTACTTTGTTTGGTCTGACAGCAGAATGACATACTATATAATGATATAACCTGATATACAAACCAGGTTATTCAGGTCATGTATTATTTTCTTCTCTGATGGTGCTGGCTTTTTTACAGGTCTTTTAAAAAAAAATTGGGTCTGCTAGAGTCTTTGTGACTCTTGCTTTAGTAAACCAAAATTAAAAAATTAAAAATTAAAAGTATTTAATCATGCCTTAAGTTTTTTTGAAATGATAATACACTGCCCAATTCCTATTAGAAACAAACCTATATTATATGTTATTTTTCACAGCCAGGCTGCGAACATTATATTTTACATTTCTCAGGTTATTTAAATTCTACTTGAGGTGGAGAACCATTTAGTTGGAGAACAATGTGTGAGATCATAAAAGAAAAGCCAGATAAAAGACAATACCTGTGCAAATTGCAATAACCCTAATAATCACACAAAAACAGATAGTAAAAGGAAACACCAATTTTCTATTACCTGACAAAAAAAGGGCGCCGGACCAACTGATGCGGAGGATAATAAATATTGGTCCTTGCTGCATCACACATCTTTGTTCCAACCTTCAAATTAATGGCTTCATAAATCTAATTATTTAAGGTGATAATACATTTGCCAGAAATTTTGATGGTAGGTCATTTTGCCTTGTGCCAATATAATATAGCCTAAGAGGATATGCTGAGAGAGAGTTTTTAAAAGCCTGTAGAAGAAACGAGGCTTATCACACGGACAGTCAGTAAGGGCCATAATTCTGCTTTAATCCCATTCTCCCTTCAAGCTTTTCAAACAGGCTCTTACACACTCGTTATTGCCATAACTTGTTAATACTAAAATGTAGTGATGATAATGCACTAGAGACAGATGGGTGAAAACAGAAATGCTTTCGGTCCATTTATCTGATGATGGATCTTTACAAAGCTGCTTTTAAACCTAAATACAGTTATGGACCAGGTTCTACCATGTTTAAGGTCCTCTGGCTTTGAAACGAAAATAATCCAAGCATAGGCTGGGTCTTGGTGTGAGAAATTGCTCATGAAACAAAACAGCTGAAATAAAAGTTCAGTGGAATAAGCAAGTGACATTCATCTTAAAAACATGATGTGGCGCTTAACAGCTTCAATGACATACAACATGTTGATTTGTGAAAATAGAGGGACTTTTGTTCATAAATTCCCCAAATGTTAACAGTAATAATAATAACTCAAACCTAATTATTGTCTAAAAAAGTTAATAATAATGATTACTATTATTATTAATTTTATTTTTGACATAGTCTGCATTATGGTTGGTGGCAGTTCAGGCTGCCGCATGATTTAATCCTTTGTTTAGACAACTAAATAAATGTTTGGCATGTTAGACAACTGTGAAACCCACTACGTGATGGTTTAGCCCTCATCAATAAGCTGTCTGATAGTCTGGCCCAGTTTATTCTACGTTCTGGGTGTCCCGTCCATTTTATGGAACTTTGGCCCGCAGTATAACAGCTAAACCCACTGTGTGATGGTTTGAATCTGCTGCACGACCTCAAGTTCTGATTTAAGTCTTTTGTAATTACAATCATTTATCTAAAAAGACACAGAGCCAACGCTCCACCTCGCTGTTGGAGAATACCAGGCTCCGAGCTGATGACAAATGTACAAAAGCTTAAAGGAATTAAGCCCAAAATGATGAAGCTGATTGATGAGAATTCCAGGAAACCATCACTCTGAGTGAAACCAGGGACAAACAGGAAATGACAGAGAATTTAGAGATAGCAATAAGAATGCTAATAAGCAGTTATTTATACACAACATACAGTACAGTATATCATGGAATATGATTCAGCAACGCTAATCAGACACAAAATATAAAAGAATACATAAAAATGTGTTTTGGGTGTGACTAAAAGAGTTCTATATTTTTTGAAAGTTATGTTACAGCTCTATTTATCCTGATGTGTATAATATAGCAGCGATGGATTGGCGCCCTGTCCTGGGTGTATCTGCCCAGCGCCCGAAATGTTCTCCCCTGGATGGGCATGGGGAACCCCACCGCGACCCTACTAAAGGATAAAGCGGGAGATAATGAATGAATGTATAATATAGAAATGTAATAACATTTAAAATCAACAAAATGTAACTGTAAGCAGAAATGTCAATACCTTTTCATTGGACTGTATGTTGTTAATACACAAACATTTGTAAGTCATTAATATTTTGTTCCATTCTTTGTGGTGATGCCATTTTTTATTTTTCAAACAGCTGTAATTAAAATAACCCAAAATTATACTGAAATACTTTTTTTTTTTTTTTCTCATATATTTCTTTTCTGCTCTGCATTAACAATTTGGTAAATGTTCTTTTTTGATGCAACCCTACTTTTTATCCAGGTTACAAAAAAATTGAGAGGACATGCAGACTTCATGCAGAAAGGACCTGTGTATAAACCACTCTGGACTTGAATCCAGGAACTGTGATGTGCCACTTTGCTTTTTAGTGTTAGATCAGGCATTTTTCAGAGCTGACTTCATGACATCACAACATTTTGTGTTGACGTGAACCTCATTTTGAAAGTTTTGTAAGGGGAAAAAAAACATTTAAATTATGTTTACAGAACAAAAGTTTTTTTTTTTTGAAGATATTTATTTTCTTAAACCTGGAGTGCCAAATATGGGCATAATGAGGACTACAGAATGAGGCACAGCTTCAATTGTGCATTATAGTCACAGACCCATGAAAATGCAAGTGCCATTTTATCACATGTGACATTTTTTGCCCACAGAAGGTTAAAGTTGGCAAGTGTACATTAAGATTCAAATTAGGCAAAACTCTCTGTAAACGATATTGAAACTTCTTTGTTTACCTATGAAATAAGTAAGACGTGCAGTTTATCCAGGGATACCAAAGATTTAGCATGAGACTGTTCAGTTTGGTTTGCGTGAATAAAGAACCTGAAGTACAACATAGACCCACTAAATTAATAACCAGGAAAAGCTGAATAGTAATGAATGAAGCAGGTGTCTGGAGTCACTGCCAAATAACAAGCAATCGAGCTTAGAGACAAAACAGCTCTGACAATACCGCGGCACTTCAAACCTCATTTTAGCTCCTTAAACAGATAGATACGGATAGAAACACCAGCCTCTGGTTTCCTTTGTTTGCTGTATTTTAACTACACAGTTAAAACAGTGCTTAAGCAAAGCCGTAGATCTCCTGCAGCTGTTTAGTGGAAATGAGCTGGTTTCTATCATGCAGGTGATCATTAAGAATTGAGACTCTGCAGTTAAATTTTTAAATACCAACAATCACATGCCGGTGATTCCAAGTGCATTTCATTTTCCCACACCAGAAAATAAAGCATATTTAAATAAACGACTGGAATGAAACTAATCGTCTTTACAAAGTCAAAATACTGCACTTTCATCAGAATAATATTTTAATGTAATTTAAAACCAAAGGCCATTATAACACCAAGTTCTAAAATTAGCTGCTGGAACCAGACCGCCTCTACATTCTTCAGCTTCAGTCACAACAAATAAAATGATTATTATAAGATCAGTTTCTCACACTAATAATTGCAAGTAAAGTACATATTTATTCACTTTCTTATATGCTTATTTTTGTTGTGGAAACATCCGGGATAGGTCTTCAAATGTAAAATTTCTTGTCTTGTTTTGTTCTTTCACTCTTATAAATAAGAGTTATAGTTAAATAGTTAAAAAGCATCAGATTGCAATTTTTACATTGAACATGAAAATAGTTTAATTCTTTAAGTCTGGCTTAAGTTTAGAGGGATAAAAATTCATGTTTTTACTGAAATATGTCAATAACTGTTATGACAAGTTTGAGTATATAGCAAGGTACAGCTCTGAAGTCTGAGAGGATACTGACCTTCAGTAAAGTATTATTATAGACAGGTCTGCTCAATTGCAGATGACTTTATTTATCCAGCCTCTTAATAAACACTTCTCAACATGTAAGAGTCTATAAAGCGTGTAAACACTGCGCTAGATTTCAGCATCACCTCAAGCATAATCAGAATGTTGCCGCTCATGTGTGACGGTTTTAAATCCATCATGGCTGCTCTTTTGGAACAGGCTTGATTACTTCACCTAATCCTGTCACTGCAATGTCAGCATGAAGTCCAATAGCTCATGTGAACACACCAGGTTATACATGTACAGAATGTATTACTGACATCAGCACACAGTTCAACAGATTGTGCTTAAACTGCAGTTTATCTCAACTAGCAATTTATTTTTGCAGCAAACTTCTCTTTACATACATACATGAACATACACACACACACATACATACCTACAGACATACACACACACACATTAATCACTCATTAATTGCCAGATCACATGTTTATCAAAGTAAGGCATATTTTTACAACCTCCAGCCACAAAACAGAGGAGGAGGATGAGCACCAGGAGGAGAATAATTATGTAAAATGAAATGAGTTTACTGCTATACTGTAATCAGCTGAGCACAGGACCTGCACATGTGCTTACTCAATTCACTGATGAGTCCAAATTAAGCTGTAAAAAATGATTAGGGTGTTATTTACTACAGTTTTACAAAAGTACTGCAGATTATGTGTAGATTATATTAAATTATTGCTAATATTGGTTACTGCAACATTATCCACAATTATTTCATGATTGGTAGATTAAGATATTCATTTTTGTACATCAGGGTGTAAAAATATGGTTGTATTTTTTTAATATAATGGATGGTAATATCTGTAAGAGGTATTACCTGAAGTACAGGATTTAATAAAAAAAATGCTGAATAAAACACTTTCTTGATTATTTTTTTGAAAGAACAACCAAGACATGAACAAAAAGCGGAGAAAAATCACAGCATATTGTTACACCAGATGCCCTTCCTGATGCAACCATCCTATTTAACAGGACTTGGGACCTGCAGTAGGTCTTCCTCTGCCTTGTCATGTACCTAAGGGCTACATTGCCATAATTTACCCAACACCCAACATTAGGCATGTCTGAATGTTGGAGAAAACCAACGGAAACCAACAGACACCACACAGAGAGCATGTCTTTGCCCCGACTGCAATCAACACCAAGACCCGAGATGTGAAAGCGTTAACCGCAGTGCCATCATGCCTCCTGAGATATTAAACTCTGTTCTAATACTTTTCAGCCAGCAGATTATATAAAACTATTAGTGGTGCATACATATGAAATAAATAACATACTCAGAAAAATACCATGCTGCGCTGCTGTTTGCATCGGAACAAACAAGATTATAAAGAGATTTAATTCAGCCTTCACCTCAGAGTTATTTTGAGAGCCATTTTAGGACAATCTTATGAACTGGTCACACAAAGGAGATTTGGTACTTTTAGCTCCAAGTGCAGCTCTTTTCAGATGCCACCACTATAGATGAAAAATCTCTGATCTTTTGGGTGTAAATAAGGACCTTAAAACCTGTTCCTACTGAACAACAGAACAATAATCAGATAAACAGGGGCGGTAATGATTTCCTGCTTCTTAGTCCCTTTTAATTAAATAAAAAATTTATCCTGTTACACTGTGACTGGAATTAAAGGTAAAACATAAGTGGGGCAGAAGGTCCTCAGTAATGTTCATACATATTCATGAGTGCCGGCAGTTTCCACATGTCTACTAAAAGACTGAATAGTAAAACAGATGAAAAATAAATCTGAAGAACAAGTAAAAGCATGAAACCAGATCAATTTGAGCTTATAGACACTTTAAACCATGGTGTATCACTGGTTAAACACATTCAAAAACACATTCACAATTAGAACTGCAATTTTTTTCGGTTTAACAAATGAAAACTCACTTTACCTTAACAGTCTGGTCTAGAGATGCAGTGCCCACTCTGCCCTGAGGTCCCATCAGCCCACAGTGGACGTCTGTGATGGGGAGAGAGTGACGTGATAATACATGACGAGGTTCGGGGGTGCGAGACGAGTCCAGCTGTACAACACTGCAAAGGAAACACAGAGATCCTTTAAAATCACAAAATATCACTCTCAACCTCTACATAACTGCTACATCCTGTCCGTAAATATTAACCACAGTATAGTTAAAGAAAAATATTATCAAAGCATTAAAAAAAACAGATTAAAGGAAAATGGTATTCATTAATTTCCAAAACTGGATTCTGTATTGACCAGCAACTGCAAACTGACCATATTACATTCATTCATTTTGCAAACACTTTTAACCAGAGTTATGGAGTAACTTTTAACCAGAGTTATGGAGTTATGTTGTACTGTAATAATATCAGTACTGGGTCAATGTATAATGGTTGAAAAGCCATGGTTGGACTCGGTTGGGTTGGTTTTACACCAGACGAGTGTGGCTCTGCCGTGGAGGCACGATTTTAAAATAACGGAGACCAGCGAGCAATACACTGCCGAAGTCAAGCCAGGAGAGGATGAGGACGTGAACTAATAATCAAGTAGCCTGCTTATTAACAAAAGACCTGATCGAGTTATTTTAGTGCCTTGTTCAGATAGTTTAAGCTACACGTCAATTGTAATGCCATGGTTAATTCTGCTACACCAAGCTGACAGAGGAGGACATCTGAAGGGTCAAGACGTGATGAATTAAAAATCGACAGCTGTATTGAGGTCCATGTCTAAAATGATTATTTCCATGATTTCTGTCGATGGTTTACACACAAATGGCTGTCTCATAGAATAACAATGAATATTATCCTCATACTGTACTTAGTAAAAATATAGTTCTAAAGGACTAGTAATAGTTTCACTTTTAATAGAAAACTAATTGTCAGGTCAAATTGTAAAATAAATACAAAAACGGGCAGCACGGTGGCTTAGTGTTTAGCACGTTCGCCTCTCAGCACTAGGGATTCCCGGTTCGAATCCCTATCTGGGTGGAGTTTCCATGTTCTCCCCGTGTCTGTGTGGGGTTCTTCCAGGTTCTCCGGTTTCCTCCCACAGTTCAAAAACATGGATCAAGTCAATTGAGTTCTCCAAATTGCCCCATATAGAGTGTGTCTGAGTGAGTGAGTGTGTGCCCAGCGATAGATTGGCACCCTGTCCTGGGTTTATCTGCCCAGCGACCGAAACGTTCCTCCCTGAATGGGCATGGGGAATCCCCCCCACGACCCTAATATAGGATAAAGCGAAAAATAATGAATGAAAAAAATACAAGAACTTTTATATTAAAAATACTTCATCATATTGTATATAAATATTTTATGTTATTGTATAAGAAAAAAAAAAATTGTATCTTTTGTATGTATCTACACTACACAACCACATGCACATTCACACCTAGAGGTGGTCTGGTAGTGTTTGCACCACAACAACTACAGAGGCAGAAGTAAAGTAATGTAGGGCGCATGGTAAAAAAAATCCTGAAATAATCAGGAAGGACAGGACACCCCTCACCCTCTACAGACAGAAATGAAGAAGTATATACAGACGTGCACAGTGGACAAAATATATGACAAAGTCTAAGAAAAAAAAGTATTTAGATGAAAGACTGAACACAGATCTAGGAGATCTCCCCAGAGTGTTTCCACATACTCCCTATGGGTTATATAATATCCTCATAGCCTCATCCCTGGTATGTACCACACATTCTGGGGTAAAATAACAGACCATCAAAATAAATATCACAATTAACCAACATGGAATTTTACTCTACATAATTATTTACTTACAGCTTTCCATAACATCATCTTTGCCATTTTATTGTTACAGTGTACATGTTTCCATAAACGATAATATCTCAGTTTCCTTTCACCCCTTTTTTATACAGAGGATGGATTAACCCATGTAGGCATCAGTTTTGCGGTCATTGTTTTTTTTTAAATGTTTTTTTTTTATGGCCTTCGGGTCAGGATTAATCAAAGATGAGTTTTAGTTAAATATACATGTTATAACATTTAGTGATGTGTACCGTTACATTATTGCAGGTGATTAAGCAACTTTAGTTCACTTAACCTCAACCTTTTTGCACTGTGTGAGGATACAGAAGCTCCCATATTCCCCCATCCTCCCATGTTCTTCCATGCAGCCTATGGAAGAACATGCAAATTCACACAAGAGGACCCTGGCTGCCATCTAGGGCTCATATTCTTCTAGCGGTTAGAAAATAGCGCTACCTAGTGCACACCTTTCTACTAAAAAAATATTGGTGTATAAAATATTACGCTTCAGTGATACAAGTGCTATTTTTTGTTGTTGCATGTTTCAGGCACTGTCATAGTGTCAAAAAAACATAACTCTTTTCTCCCTTAATTTCCCGTTAAACCTATATATTTTAAATAAAGTCCCCTGCAGCTGTTAAATAAGCCACACTGTACGATTGTGAAAATGAGTGAGTGTGAGAGACTGAGAGTGAAAGACCTGTCTTAGAGCTCAGGTCTGTCCATGTACACGGTGTGTGTTTGTGCACTTGAGCTCAGGGATCTCTGTTCAATAACACGTCAGATGGAACTAAAGCTTTCATGTCTTTGTTTCAGTTGAAGCACAAGATCAAGGGTGCAGGCAGACAGAGAAAGCAATCCAGAGAGAAGAGGAAAAAAAAAAGAACAACTGCCAAAGAAAGACAAACAAACTAAAATGAGTGAAATAACAGATATAAAAGGAGATGAGCAAGCAGAGAAGAAACGGAGAACAGACAGAGGGACAGATGAAAGATCTGAGCCTCGTTCGATCAATCTCCTCTCAGCTGACGGCAGGCTTGATGATGCCGACCTGCTGCGACAGGAGTGAGGGTTCTCACGCTGAGTCCAGTGCTGAAACTGAGACGTAATCCCCTATCCTCACACATCCACAAACCTTTATTATGTTCAGGTTAAAGCGCTTCGGCTCTAAGGTTACTGTACTGTACATGAGGAGGGTTGCATGAGGACAGATGCTTTCAGTGGGACTGTTGTGAGTTTGTGCTTTCTCCATCAAACAAATGGCTTGGGATCAAGTCTCCATTCTGTCATGACCTCTGGAGAGGGACGTTCCTTGTTAATATAAAGTCCATCCATTTATTATCTTCCGATTATTCCTCTACTAGGTTTTGCGAGGGTTCCCCATGCCCATCTCGGGCAGAACATTTCGGGGGTTGGGCAAGACAGGGTGCCAATCTAATTGCTGGGCCAAAACTCACTCACAGACAAATTATGAAGGGGCAATTTATAGGGGCAGCAAAGTTACCTTGAACTTGAATATTTTTACACTAAAATATAATTGGAAAACCTGGAAACCCACATGGACACAGGGAGAACATGGAAACCCAGTTCGGGATTCGAACCTGGATTTCCAGCGCTGAGAGGCGAACATGATAAACATTAAACCACCATCATGTTATACTATTGCAAGAAATTATGTCATTGCCACAATAAAAAGGTTTTATGTTCTACTCTGTTACAAAATAATGATAAATAATGAAGTAAATTCAACAGCTAGTTCCTTAGATATGAATTTAATTACTTAACAAATTTTAGACATTACAATTGTTTCCATTCTGGCTCATTTCCTCTCTGTGTTGTAAATTCAGCAGCAGCTCTGTGTTCATGCTCTGGGGTATTTCAGTGGTAATAACATTTACCGACTTCACACACTGGTCAAAATAGCAGCGGCGGGTGACCCTCATTAGAATTGTTATACTTCTCCAGATCTGGACGCTGTATGTGAATATTTAAACAAACAAGTCATGTTTATTTGATGGCACAGTGGAATATGCTCTGACTCAGAAGACGGATCTTTCACAATAATATGCTGAAAGATAGAAAGCGGATGGTTATGCCATAAGGGGAATCAATTATTCAGAATCTCGTCTCTCATTAGGAACCATTCTGATAGACGAGAGATATTTTTTTCTGTAACCAGCTGCAGATTAATGCTTAACTCTCAAGTCAATTTAACTGTATTTATATTGTGTCTTTCACAAAAGCAAATTGTCTCATAACAGCTTCACAGTAGTTAACAAACTCCACCATCAAACAACAGTTTAACTGAGGATGGAGACACCAAGACAGAAGTATGTTATCACCGTAGCAAAGGTGTA
This sequence comes from Corydoras maculifer, assembly GCA_019802435.1. NCBI lineage: Eukaryota > Metazoa > Chordata > Actinopteri > Siluriformes > Callichthyidae > Corydoras > Corydoras maculifer. The sequence continues at coordinate 3,978,594 of JAFMOD010000319.1, read as the reverse complement.
CCTGTACAGGTAGAATTTAAGCTTTGTAAGTAATCTCTTGCGGGCGGCACGGTGGCTTAGTGGTTAGCACGTTCGTCTGGGTGGAATTTCCATCTGGATGGAATTTACATGTTCTCCCCGCATCCGCGTGGGTTTCCTCCGGGTTCTCCGGTTTCCTCCCACAATCCAAAAACATGGATCGAGTCAATTGAGTTCTCCAAATTGCACCATATAGAGTGTGTATGTGTGTGTGTCTGTGTGAGTGAGTGAGTGTATGCCCAGCGATAGATTGGCGTCCTGTCCTGGGTGTATCTGCCCAGCGCCCGAAACGTTCTCCCCTGGATGGGCATGGGAAACCCCCCCCCGCGGCTCTAATATAGGATAAAGTGGAAGACAATGGATGGATGGAAGTGATCTCTTACAGTGGGTGAGAAGTGTACTCCAGTACAGATGACAACCTGGCTGTCGTCCTTCTTTCCTCGACTGCCTCCACTAAATCCAGTGAGCACCCCAGGACAGAGCTCGCCTTCCTGATCAGCTTGTTGAGTCTCATTCTGCCTGCTGCTGATATGGTGCTCCCCCAGCAGACAAAAGAAACTCAAAAGGTCGGATCAATTTTTCACTGGTATATTATAAGTATTTTTGGAAAAATGGCTCCACCAAGCAACACATTAGGATAAAGAGGGTAACTCTGTATGGGATACCAGGGCAGAGGGGTAACTAAAGCAAAACTCATCTTTTATTATGTTTGTAAAATGATAATTTGTTATACATATACATTTATAGCACTAATCAAATATTTTTACCCAAATTTAATATAGAGATGTGTGTCATCAGCATACAGTTGTATCCAAATGAACAGACTCAGGTATCAATTATGCATGAAACATAAGAAACCTAGAATCGAATCCTGTAGTGTTTCTAGGACGTCCAAAAAACACAAAGACAGTTTATTTTTAATTAGCTGATCTAAATACATAATTTAAGTTGAACCAGGATCAATATTTATTGTGTTTTTCAATAGCAACCAACGATCTACAGAATCAACCACTTTAACGAGATCAATCAATAGAACTGCTTAAGCAACGTGGACATAGGTTTTTCACTGTCCAGTGCACTGTAAGCTCATTAAGGACAAAAACCTGTCAGCGACGTTACTCTGAGGTCCGATTCGGATCACTACCCCGCTCAACAATGTGAGAAAGCTCTGGAGGTAAGAAGGACCTTGACCGGGGCATTCCACCTTCTCATTAGGTCTGGAGAACCAAGTCATTAAACATTTCCTGCATTCTTCATGTTTTAAATTCACCTCATCCTCCTCGTAACCTCATTGTTCATGCTTCATCACACTCAACATTGTCACTTAACTGACGAGGACACGGTCATTAAAACTTCTCCCTGAACCACAGAGCATGAGGCCAATGACAAAATACAGCATTTACATAAAGTTTCATCATCATCATCATCATTGGGATTAAATGAACATTAATTTGAACACTGTTGTTGAAGTTGTGACCTGTTTGCAAGCTTCAGTTCAAAAGATTGTATTATTAATGCAGAATTAATGATGAAGGTAAAATTCAGCTACTTGACATAAAATATTCAAACAGCAGTGAATTAAAAACAACTACAAAGCAAAACACAGCCTCACTAATAACAGTTTCAGACAACAAATGAACTAATGAGAAACCAACAGCTACAAGGGGGCTCACACAAAGTTTAACAGTTACAGGAAGAATAGCAAACAAGCTACATTAGGAATGAGATGATTAATTGTTTTAGCAATTAATCGCAATTAAAAATGTAACATAAGAGACATAAAAAACTAGGCATTGTTCCAGAAAATTCTGGAACTTTGTTAGCTATTGCATAATAATAATAATAATATAATTGTGATTATTTTCTAGACAAAATTGGTCAATGGCTCATTCTTAAACTACAATTCACTCAAGTGTGTGCTTTACAGCAACTATAATATTTAAAAATAAATATAAATAAAGACCAATTTTTAAATCTGAAAGGAAAGCTGAAAAGAAAGCTGAAAGGAAAGGATAGCCTTCCACTTTGCTGAGTAAACTTGTAGATTAACAAAAAAAATTTGTTTTTAAAATTAAAATTAATTACATTTTTATGAACTATATATTTTCAGGATGTTTTTAAATGCGGTAAAAATATACGAAATTGCGATTCAGATTACATAAGCGCCTTTTTTTCAACATTGGCCTATTATTTTTTATGTATGATTACTTTTTAGAACATTAAATAGCTCTTTACTTGAGAAAGCATATTAAGATTTTCATCTCTTCATTTTAAAGTTTTAGACAATTTATGGACTTTAATAGATTTATTTAAACTGTCATTCAGAAGGAACCTTATAAACTTCAATAAAGATGATTTGAGGTATTTGCCAGAATGGAAGCACGATTCAGCAAGAAAGTTTTATGGAGCTAAAAAGCAGCTATGCAGCAGTGACTGAAAGTTTATTATAACAATTATATCCACTTATTTGTTAATGCTTATTAACAATGGCCTCTGGTTATGTACATAGACATTTGTTTTGTACTAAATATGATAAATTATAAATTTCTTTACTATTCTGTTTCAATCCACAAAGACAAACTCATGTAACATTCATGTGCCAAACGTTTCATTCCATGATCCCCTCGGATTTCTGACGAGATAATCCACAGCAGTAGTAAAGACAAGGAGAGCATGACCGTTCCTCTTGAATAGTTTGAATGTTTACAAGGAAAAACCCATGCCTTTTTAAGACTTCTGAAAAAGACTAATTTCAGAAACTACACTTGGGGAGCAGACTATTAGATGATAGGTTGTAAAAAAATAAATAAATAAAGTAAGAAACTATGTTCATAAAAAATGTCCAAATCAAGGCTTTTGAATATTTTACTTATTTTGGGGAAAATGTGCACTAGTTTCTTCCTACATACATTAGAAGTCAAGGTCTATCTTCACTGCAGTCTGGACAGATCACTGATTCCATCAAATAAACATAATCTATGCACATACGGCATCACTTTGTCTCTTCAGTTCATAACAACAAGAAATCTGTTGCTATTAAAGAGTCCATTCCAAACCAGCACTGTGAGATCATCAGTGTGCATGATGTCATTAACTTTACTCACTGGAAGCTGACTGTGCCAAAGAAACGCTCCAGCACTCTGCAGCTGAGCTCTGTTAACGACTTGGGAAAGTTAGACACCAAGCTGGTGCATAAGGTACCACCTCCTCCAAGTGCCAAAACCCCCTGAGGCACTTTCCTCCTCTTTCCAAAACCCCAGCAGGATATACAAACCATCATTACCCACAATAAATACTGTGACTACCCACCAATTCCATAATCTCAACAAAGCACATGGTATAGATACCAGCATACAGCAATACCACCCAAATATTTGCATGTTCATTTACCTGTTATATAGGTAAAAAAATAAATATCTTATTTATACACTCAATAAATACTAATATTAATTAATGTATAACACAAAAAAAATGTAAAAATTGCATTATTGGCACAAACTGCATTACACCAATACATATCTAAAATGTAAAGGGCAGAATAAAATAATTCAACAATACTAGACCTTAATTTAAATGCACTATATAATATACTGTAATTTTCACCTAGATTTACTACAGTGTTTTCATTTTAAAAATCTTATTTAAAACCTTCTGAGATATATTGTAATAGTAACAGGTTGTAACTGCTTCATTAACAATGTTTCACTAGCAATATGTAGTGTGTGTGTGTGTGTGTGTGTGTGTGTGTGTGGGATGTGTAGTGTGTCAACACATACCATGTGAGTCACTGATTTAGTCTGTGGTTTTGCATGCATCTCTGCCGCGATGTGTGCATGTGTCCCAGTTTGTGTGCATGTGTACGTCTCAGTGTTCCTGTGTGTGTGTGTGTGTGTGTGTGTGTGTGTGTGTGTGTGTGTGTGTGTGTGTCAGACCTGTCGCTCATTCTTAAGTGTTCTTTCTAATTTTCTTATTTTAAATGCAAGACATCATTAACAAAGCAATATTTATACATACCACTGAGTGCTACTAAGAGCTAATTCCAGAACATTATGAAACAAAAGACCATCTGTACTTTATCTCTCCATGTTGATAAGATTGTATTTAGGCCACACTGCCATCTATGGACATGATGAACAAACTGCATGTGTGCATACACAGTTCAACACTTTTAAATAAACAAAAATTGCAGCTACAAACCTTTTGCAGATAATGGCTTTAAAACACCATTTATAGTATTGATACGACTTTATATTAAAGCATGTGATAACTTTAGGTGATAAAATTATAATACTCTATTTAAAAATGTAAACAAAAAGGGGTAATGGTTAATTCACCGTCAGATTAGGTTTCGTTTTTTTAAAAGTAAATCAACCTTATTACCACAACATTGATTTAATGTCTTGCTTTACAACACATTGTTTAGTAAGATTGTAACATTCCGAAGATGTAGTGATAATGATTAGACCAAAGAGAGAACAAATAAAGCAAACAAACCTGGCAAGGTTCCACACAAGAGCCAGGTTGTCCTTTCCACCAGAAACAAAGTGACTGCTGTCATCAGTAAAACGAAGACAACTAAGGTCCTGATAGTGTCGGCTCAAAATCACCAAAAGCTTTCCAGTTGAAACCTATAAAAAAATTATGTTAAAATGGAATCAAGAATTGTTTTTTTTTTTTTTTTTAAAGATGGTGTTTATACTCATTAAACATTTGCACATGTATCCAGCATAAAGCAGTTTTCTTTCAGCACTGAAGGTTAAGGGCCTTCTTTAAAGACCCACAGCAGTGACTTGGTATTGGTATTACTTGGTTTTGTATATACAATCTGCTGGACTGGTAAAGATTTACAAATTAATTTTAAGCACACCTTAATTATAATTAAATGAATGTTGAAACAAGTACTGCAGTAGTACGCAACAAATCCACTAAAGTTAAATACTGAATTCTGATTGATTGCTCACCTCCCACAGATATATAGCTTCAGCGATGCCTGCCAGAAGGTAGAGCCCATCAGGAGATGCAGTAAGACATGTAACGATGCCGGGACACACAATCTTCTGCTGGAGTTGGTCCTAAGAACATACCAGCATTATACATTATTATAAAACAGCACATGATCACCTAAGAGTTTAATCAGTAAACATGCAGAAACCAGGTTTAATCCTTCATCTGATTAGGAATCAACAAATAATTTACAATTCAATATGATCTATTTCAAAAAGTAAGGACACTCACTTTTTGAATGGTGTTCAAACAGTTCTGAAAATATGGGTTTTATTTAAAAACTAATGATTTGTGATTTGCTTGAAAAAAATATCTTTTTAGCCTTTAAATATGCATATTGAGAAGCAAATGTATTACATATTTATTAAAACTAAATAAATAGTTATAGCTTCCATTTAAATTCGGACATAACACCCTTGACCCTTGATTTGATCCTGCTTTTGGCAGATACAGACAAACATTTATGCACATACACTTACATCTAGAGCCAATTCTGCATCTTCACTTCACCTGGACCTGCATGTTCATCTGACAATAGGAGAACTTAGTTCAAGTTCAAGTTATTTATTTATATAGCGCTTTTTACAACAGTACATTGTCACAAAGCAGCTTTACAGAATGAAAAGCCTTTAAATCCCCAAAGAGCAAGCCGAAGCGACAGTGGCAAGAAAATACTCCCTTTTATGTTGGTATTTAAGGAAACTTAGAGACTCACAGAAAGAGTCCCTGATTGACCACCCACAATCAGAACCCAGGACGTGGGGCCATCTTGCTGTGGTGATACAGCTGATTTGTAATCATATTAAATAAATACCTGGTCCTCTTACTTTCCCGCTTCTTCCTAGCAAAAGATCAAAGAACCCAAATTCTGACCTCAGTGATTTTATAACATAATTCTTACTGATAGTGAGCCAAGGTCTGTCTCTGACGTCTAGAACATTCCTCTCTGCGGCCAACATTAGAATATTAACATCTGCTCTCTGGTAATCTCTGAACCAGAATCCAGACACAGATCTCATGCACCACCGCTAATCAGATCTGTTTTTTAAATCATCACACATCCGAAATGGTTCAAACAAACAACCTCCTGCATCTAGTAGATCTATATGTTCAGCAGATTCACATCATAACAAAGCATTTCACATCACAAACATAGCATTAAATCAGATTTCAGTTTTCACTGGACCCATAAAACCGACATGTTCTTCTGACTCATACTCCTGTTAAATACAAAATTACAAGTAAAGCATTTTGAAGCTAATTGTTAAAGACAATTCACACCGGTGTGTTGCTGGCATGCAGACTCTAATGGAACTGTTATGAACTTCTGGCCCTGAAAGTTTTGGTTCCAACAGATTTAATTAACTTTTTACATATAATAGTGCATCAAAGTATAAAAACCAATGGTGTTAAAACAATTCCAGACTGTGGTCCATCTGTTTGTGTTCTATATTACATACTGTGTACGTCCCCTTTACTCTGTTCTCTAATGATCAGGACCCAAATAGTACCACCACAGAGCAAGTGTTGTTTGGTTGGTGCATTATTCCCATCCCAACAGTGTCAATGAAGTGGAAAAATAAAACTACAGAAGCACTGCTGCACCAAAACCCCCTCACAGCATCAGTGTTATTGCAGAACTAACAATAAACAATCCACCTCTCAAATGATACCTGTTCTGTGATGGTGCTGACCAATAGTGAACAGAGCCCAACAATAGAAAACAGATGGACTACAATCTGTAATTGTGAAACTACAAAATTCATCTCTATGGTAAGTGAAGGAAACAGATAATGGAGGAAGAAAGGGTTGTGTCCAAATTTTTGACTGATACTGTTTACAGTGGTGATAATGAGGTTGATAAAAGAGATGCAGACTAAATTAAAGTGAATTACTAATTTTACAAGGTATTATTACTGGTTTGGTAAATTATCAAATACCTGTTAAATGATTGAATATACATATGTTGTTCTGTTTAATTACTTTACATTTTTAATTATAAGATTACATTGGGCAGGCTTTGTTGTTAATTTGCACTGGAGTATTTAACACTTACAAATAACATGAACGTGTGTGGACTTTATAAATTTTTATGAGTGTTGTAATTATGAGTTTATAAGTGCTGCAGCCTTTATTCTGGATGCAATATACCAAACGTTTTTGCACCAACCTTCTAATTAAGCAAACATTATACATGTGATTGATCGATACATTTTATTGATCCCATAGGGAAATTAAAGATAGAAATATAAGCACTAAATAGAAAAATGCAAGAAAAATCAGATAAAATAGAAATAGTGACAGAGTAAAAAAATGTAGAGTACAAAATCTTCTGTGGAACTTAAATAAAAAAAAAAACAACATTTTTCGTTTGTCTTTTTTTAAAGAGAAACAGTAATACATAAGAATGTATTAGTAGTGAGTACTGGGCTGTCTCAATGCCGATACATTTTATTGATCCCATAGGACTATTTAGGGCAACCAGCAGCTGTATGACAGTGTACAGATTAAAGATAGAAATATAAGCACTAAATATAAAAATGCTAGAAAAATCTGATAAATCAGATAAAATAGATATAGTGGCAGAGTAAAAAATATATAGAGTACAAAATCTTCGGAACTTAAATTACAAAACATTTTTCTTTGGTCTATTTTTAAAAGAAACAGAAATACATAAGAATGTATTAGTAGTGAGAACTGGGCTGTCTCAATGCCAGCGAAACATTTACCTAGTGCACTATTAAGTTTTCGGAAGCAAGCATTTCCGACGCTTTCTACCTAGGACACTTTAGCACTGGTTGTGGCGTTTGGGACACGGCCTGACAGACAAACCCCTACCTTCCTTTGTATCTCCCACACGTTAATGAAGTTCTTGCCAAGTTGAGCTCCGAGGATGTATTCTCCGTTCAGGACGGTTAAAGAGCGAGCTGTGGAGTTTCCTCCTCTGTACGATAAAAGATTCGTTCCGGTATGAGGATCAAAAATAGCACAGTTCCACAGCTGCCCCGCTGAATCTGCCGATACCACAACCTCCATAGGCGCCGACATCTTGAACGCTGAAAACGCGTTTGTTTGGGAACGTGCGACTTGCCGTCTTTTTCAATCGAGGTGGTTTATGGGAGATGTCGTTTTCTATTCCAAAACAGTTAATCATCCATATGTTACATAGTAAGGCGCTAGGGATTCCCGGTTCGAATCCCCATCTAGGTGGAGTTTCCATGTTCTCCCCGTGTCTGCGTGGGTTTCCTCCGGGTCCTCCAGTTTCCTCCCACAGTCCAAAAACATGGATCAAGGTCAAATAAATTCTCCGAATTGCCCCATATAGAGAGTGTTTGTGTGAGTGTGAGTGAGTGTGTCCAGCGATAGATTGGCGCCCTGTCCTGGATATTTTTACCCAGCACCCGAAATGTTCTCCCCTAGATGGGCATGGGGACCCCCCCCCCTCTGCGACCTTAATAGAGAATAGAGCGGAAGATGATGGATGGATGGATGTTACATACTAATAAAATATGTTTACCTTTCATTCATTCATTACCTTCCGCTTTATCCTCTATTAGGGTCGCGGTGGGGTTCCCCATGCCCATCCAGGGGAGAACGTTTCGAGCGCTGGGCACACACCCAGAACATGACACCAGTCTATCGCTGGGCACACACTCACACAGACATGCACACATACACACGCTTTATTGGTCAATTTGGAGAACTCAATTGACTCGATCCATGTTTTTGGAGGAGGAAACCCACGCGGAGGAAACCCACGCGGAGGAAACCCACGCGGACACGGGGAGAACATGGAAACTCCACCCAGATGGGGATTCGAACCAGGAATCCCTAGTGCTGAGAGGCGAACGTGCTAACCACTAAGCCACTGTGCCACCTATGTTTACCTTTTTTTAACAATAAATGAAAATGTCTTTGTCATATGCAGTTATGTAATACCACATTATACCACGTAATTATACCATCTCAAAACTCAGAATTTCTACAAAATAACAGAGATGTAGAGCTTACTACTTACTACTTCCTAATTATATTTAATACATGTAAAACACCACTTGCTTTTTATAAAACTTCTCATGGACCATAAAGGTTTTTTATATTTGAAGTTTTTAATTACCCTTTTATTAAATGATTCTTCTACATGCTTTAAAAAGGTAAGATTTCTGGCATTTGTAAATCTGTGACCGAGAATGAAGAAACAATTTCACTAAATCTGCTAAGCAAAAGCATAACAGTTATTAGAACAAACCACATTTTAAGGTTGTAGGATTCAAACTTACTTAATAATCATTACATTTCTTTTGCATTTTAATAGTGTATTATTTCCTGGCTTACCAGTAAAGGTAATACATATTCATGAACCATAGACTTGCAGTTTCAAACTTTATTTGAAGAATTCTTTTAGACTTTCACCCAGAAAATATTATAAATTTACTGCATTTTTGTTGTTGTTGTTGTTGTCATGGTACAAATTGTAATAGTGTGAAATATCTGTAATGCGTTTTAAAAAAAAAAAAAAAAAACACACAGGATTTGATACTAGTCCTTAAAAAGCTTAATCCAGCAGTGATTTCAGTCAGTTCTATGATAATGCTTTCAGTAAAAACTATAATGTATGCCACACTTATAAAGAACACACACTAGAGATCACACAATTCACTAAACCTACAGCAGTATTGTTAAAGCCCTAAAGCTAAATGTAAGCAGGACACAAAAAAAAAAAACTTAATGCTGCATTCGCATAACACCATGACACTATAAAAGCTGTTGTGTTTCTTATTCATTTCCTTGAATCTGGTTTGGTTTAGCAGAATTACAGAACACAGTTGCTCTTATGCAGCCGGTCACAACTGAACAGTCCCATCAGAAAGCTTTACAGTTTATGCTGTGGATTTTAATTATACACAGTGTGCTGAAAGAAAAAAATCTGGTCCCTAGTTGCAGGATGCTTCATGAGAAATTCTGTAGTCACACATGCGCATGAAAAAATAAGACATGAAATGTGTTTAACTAAAAATAAATAGGTCAGGAAGAATGTCCTTATTATAGGTGCATGATGAGCTTTTGGTGTCAAAATATTTTAGTGGTTCAGTATTTCAGTTTTCAGTTTTGAATTAATTCTTTATCCAGAATAATGTACTTTACTGTACTAGTTGTGGAAAAAAAATCATTTTAACACACTTTGTCCTTTTTAGTCTAATTGTTTTTATGTGCGTCAAAACCTTCTTTTTAAAATAAAAGTGAATCCTTGCACTAGTAATTAAAAAAGGGGGGCAATTTTGGATTAAATCTTGGTTCCATTTTAGTTCGGACACAGCCTACAAAGGAGTTTTTAAAGCTTCTTTGTCACTGTTCACAGTTTAAACAGTGTTTTATCCCCAAAATTTGGACAATTTTGTTTTTTTTCTTCTAGCAAGTTTAATCTAGAAAATACACACAGATTTTTAAAGCTTGGCATACTCAAAATATACTTCTTAAGATAATGCATTAAATTAGTTCTACTTGTTTGCTTGCTGATTAAAAAGCAAGCTGTCAAGAAATAAAGGCTTAAACTATTACACTGATTTACTTTCACTCTTTTAAAATTTTTATAATTTGAACCTGACAGTATACCAACTTTTCACAACAATGAGATTCATCTCATCTTATTATCTACCACTTAATCCTCACTAGAGTTGCATATTAGGTACCCATGCAGGGGACAGATACACCCAGGACAGGGCACCAATCTATCTCCAGGCACATTCACTCACACAGACACACACACAGTATATAGGGGCAGTTTAGAGCAGCCAATTCACCTTGAAGCCATTTCAACTGGGTAAACATCGACACTCCACCAAGATTGGGATTCAAACCTGGCACTGAGAGGCAGACATGCTAACCACTAATGCTGCCCGACCATGGGATTATTAAATAAAATTGGCTGATTTCTCTGTTATGTTTTTATAGCTTTTCATTTCTGATATAATCACTGCTCTCTGGTTTAATTATCTAAGCCTTGATCTGGAAATCAATATGATTTTCTAAACACAGCAGCTTATAATATTTTAACTTTCAATTCTGAAGACACTGCAGGGGGTGAAGTTAAAATTATTCAGTAATGCTTTCTTCCTTTAATAATTTGCAGCATAAACTGATGTCTGACTGTATGTTCAGATTTTAAAATAAAGGAAAAACGACATGTTAAATAGCTAAGCTGGTTTCAATGACATTAAAATGAGGTGCACTTTTAAATCAGACAAACAGGCTCAAGAGAATTAATAATAAATCTAAAGAAAAATCTTGTAGATAGAGCAGTCTGACTTCAAACTGGTGTCTTCAAACAGTGCTGTACTAAAAAATTTACCAAATCCTCATGGTGACCTTGTCAGCTACACTCTGTAAGAGAAGAAGGTGCAACAGCCGAGTGGGTTTATTACTCAACACGAAATAATGGCTTAATAACAGATATAAAATCATAACTGGATCAGATTTTTCTCACATGATAACAACAGCATGCTGATGAAGAGAACTGCGAGGAGGAAAATGCTGCCTCTTGATGCCGGGGGACCGTCATTAGCTGGTGAAGATCTGGAATCTTTCTGGGAGCTTTGAGTGTGGATTTGGTTTTGGCATTTGTCACTAAAATCAAACAGATTCAGCTTAGAACCCAAATCGCTTTCATTCTTCATCATGTTATTGCTCTGGGCATTTTCAAATTCCTCTCATATATTAAACTGATGTACATTGCCCCCTGACTGTATCATCTGCAAACTATGTGTGAGGTAAGATGTGGTGAAATCTTAAAAACTTTCACCATGAAACTATCTGGATCACAATCATTGTAAACTGGACAATAGAGTACCCAAGAGTTGACATGGCTGAATACATACACCCCCCTCACCCCACCCCCACACATACATATATACACTAAGAAAGCTTAATAAAATAAAATATAACCTAGGACTCACATTTTCCTCTGCAGGATCTGTGCGTTCGCCTGGCAGCTGTCCCTCTGATTCACTGCAGCTTGCTGCAGTTTCCCAGAAGCTTCATTTAAATGCATACAAGCTTGATTTTCATTGATGCTCTGTGTCAGATTAAGCTTCAGATGTTCAATCACCTCTAAAAAAGAAAAAAAATTACACCCCAGATTTATATCAGCACACAGGATGTGACGGTGGCTAAAGGTTCATCAAGAGATATTAAAGATTTAGTCTCTTTGTTTTTATCGTGTTCACCTAATCATGGTCAAGGCCTGTCATAGCACTTAGAGAGAAACACTCTGGACAGTGTATGACAGAGCAGACACCTAGACATCAATCCACACATTCATACCTGAGACAATTTCATTTAATCAATTCATCTTTAAGCAGGAAACACAATCAACAGCGAACATGAAAACCCCAGAATCATATTTGTCTTTCTTAATAAAAAATCCAACACGAGACTTTCTCACTGTGAAGTGAAAGCACTATGTGACATTTTTAGCACTACGTTTCTATAACATTTCTATATTTTTATACTTAGGGTTTATTTCTAATTTTAGATTTATAATTTATACTGCTGCAATATTTTATTCTACCCTAATATTAAAATTCTACCACTTGCATTTCAAGTACCACATGTTACGTAAATGACAATAAAGTCTCATTAAATCCTTGAATAATTCACTGATTAATTCTGTTCCCCTTAATTCTTTTCTTGGGACATGGGTGGCAATTAATCACTGGGCACACTCACTCACACAGACACACACACTAGCTGGCAATTTAGAGCATTTAATTGACCTTGAATCCATGTGTTTAGACTGTGAGAGGAAACCGGAGAACCCGGAGGAAACCCAAGTGAACATGGAAACTCCACCCAGATCAAAATTCGAACCTGGATCCCCAGAACCGCTGCTGCTTTACATCCTGACTCTTACTTTAAACTAAATGATTCAATCCTGATTTTTCATATCTTCTAAGCACAGAGGTAAACGGTATGGCTTGATTGCATTGGCAAATGTACACCTGCAAAATTCTGTTGTTGCCTATCGCTTATGTTCAGGACGTAATGATTTCCTGTGGTTGTTTAGCGAGACAGGAAATCCAGCTCAAAAAACCGCCCTCTTGAAACTATGCTTTATGTTTTTCTTCAGTCATGCATGATGAAAGATTTTTATTTCATTAATTACTTACATTTTTAATTACTTACATTCATGACTTACATTTTATAGGAGGCTGCAGTTTAGGGAATCAGTACATTGTTACTTTCACAAGGTCACAGTGTGTCACAATGTCCGCCTTATCTCTGCAGAGCACAAACTACTCAGCTGATACCAAAAATATTTTTGCTGGAGAAAGTTAAGCGGCGTGCTCCGCTACATTTTTGACAAGTTTAGCTTGTTTGTGTTCCTCTCTCAGTTCCTATGGCTACATGGAAAAATCCTAAGAATATAGTCAGTGTGGAGAGTGTTCCTTTCACAGCAGCCTAGAGAGGGAAGGAAAAATGTGATGTGAATTTTCCTACCTTGCTGCTGCTTGATTTCGGCCGTCAGATTCGCTTCTATGGCATTGTGTTTTTCAATCTCACCCTCTAGTAAAGTGATGTTCACACCCAACATGTCCTGAAACACACACACACACAATTCTAGTTAATTAAAAAGCTTAGTGAGTTCATAAGGAAGGTGGGGGTCAGCTGCTGTTAGTGGATGATAGTACAGTCCTGTTAGGGAGTGTCTAAACTCACAGTAGGGTGTGAACACTTTAGGGACTTTTGACATCTCTAAGTAGTTATAAGGAAAGCTGTAAAGAATTAAAAAAAAAAAAGCCAGTTGCCTAAACCTAAACTATTGCACTGATTTGCTCTCACCCTTTTAAACATTTTATACTTTTAACCTGACAGGATACTAACTATTCACAACCACAAGATTCATTGCATCTCACCTCTTCCTCTTAATCACATATTATGGTCAAATGAAATTAAAATGAAAACATTTAATCTATTAATTAATCATAATTAATCAATCATTTTAAGATAACATTAAGGATTTGACTCTCTGTCATAGAAAGAACTAAATCTGGTATTTCACTCAATTCTAGTCGAATTTAAATATGATAAAAAAATAATTTGAATATAGTGGCCTATAGTATTTTAATATCCCAATTCTGTAATCATCAACCCCATCACTTACATTTTGTTGCCTGCATGAGTCCAGGGATTGATTAAGGATTTGAAGTTGGGCCTTGAACTGCTCGATGTGAGTCTGCAGCTTGCTCTCGTTCCTTTGTAATTCTCTTACCATCTCCTCCAGTGCATGGCGGTCTTTACTCCACACAGACTTTTCCTCAGAAAATTTCTGTTCGAGGGCTTTGCGATCGGCGTTGCACTGGGTGACACCTTTCATGTCAGGTGAAGTAGCCCACACCACTATCAGAATGAGAGAGGCGAGAGACCACACGATGAGGGTCCCAAGCAAACACTTGTGGGTTTTTGACGACTTGGATGCAGTCATCCTGAGAGGTACGCAGCTAAAATAAAACACAGAAGAAAGATTCAGTCTGTCTTCAATGCGTCCCAAATGGTGTGTGAGAGTAAGAGGCAGTGGCTGTATGAGGGGGGGGGGGGGTTGGTTAGAACCTGACCTTCCCCTTAAACCTCAGCACAGCATTAAACAGGAAAAGAGGTGGGGCCATGCTGCTTGTGATAGAATGTGTTCATCATAATCATCGTTTAGTATTGAAAAGAAAAGCACAGTAAGAGGGGGTTTTTGGTCTTGGTAGGTAAATGAAAGTTAAAAATGACTTTCTGTTTCCACAGAAAGTGTGCAGAGTCTGTTACCCAATCTAGAACACTGGCTGAGTCCCAAAAACATTGACACAGAGCTGCTGGAGAGAGGAAAGCAGTTCAGCCTGTTCACTTCTTCCACCATGTCTTATTTAATGCACTTTTAGCAGAGCAGAATCCAGTCAGTGTTTCCTGATGCCATGCCAGGTCCTCCTAAAAGTTTAGATGGCACACACACACACACACACACACACACACACACACACACACACACACACACACACTCACTCACTCACTCACTCACTCACTCCACTCATAACACACACAGAGCAAGAGAGAAAAAGAGACAGAGTCCCCACCCTGTGCAACAGTTAATTGCTGTGGGAATCTAAACAAATGGGGGAGCTTCTGATGAAATTACATTATTATATATTAAATTAAATCTAAAGATAATTAGTAAACCCAGTAGAGTGATTTAAGAATACAGTACAACAAAGACAACACAATGCTGCTGCAATTAATACAAAGTGTAAATAATAGTGACAACAATGTTAAACATACACAATGTGGTCTGAAAATTTGTTGTGCTTTTATTACAGCTAGGTGAGTCTGTACAAAGATAAAGACAAGAACGTTTGATTCCTCAAAATTATGTAAAAAAAAAACTTTATTTTGTAGCATGAAGAGCTTAATTACGTCATGACCTACATTTGTAGCTGATCACAAGATGGGAATGATTATAAACATTTTTCAGATATTTTCAGAATTACAGAGACACTTGCAGGATTAAGTTTGGATTTGAAGAGTGTATCTGTGTCTCTCTTACCCTGAACATTAAAAACCTTTTGATCCATTCATCCATCCATTGCCTACCTTATCCATCTTATCCTATACTATGGTAGTGGTGGTGGTGTGTGTGTGTGTGTGTGGGGGGGGGGGTATGGTTCCCATGCCCAACCAGGGAAGTTGGGCAGATACACCCAGGACAGGGTGCCAATCTATCCCTGGGCACACATTTACTCACATATACACACACACACATGCACACTTGCACTATATAGGGGCAATTTAGAGCAGCCAATTTACCTTGAATCCTTATTTTTAGTCTGTGGGACAAAACCAGAGGACCTGGAGACCCACACGGATACTAGAAGAACATAAAAACCTCCAGTGCTGAAAGGCGAATGTGCTAACCACTAAGAACCATTTGTTCCTCTGAGATGTTAAGAGATGTTAAAGAATCTATATTTATGCATAGAAGAACATACTGTGTAACTGATACACCCACCGTTTGCATTTTTCATTATTATCTCAATATTACACATGCGCAAGATTATCTCTCTATAGACAATAAAGTTTAATAACTGTAAAATTCTTTAATTTAATCCCAAATAGAAATGTTCTTTAAAACATTTATAAAAGCATGAAGTGATTATTATTGGTAATTTTTTCTGCCTGCTTGAGGTTTCAGAGTTTATTCTGTTGCTAAATGAAGAACTGAGTTCATGATGTGTATAAAATTCAAAATTGTTCATTTTTGTGCCAGTGCGGAAAGTTTTAATACTCTCCTCTCTGTATCTTGAATTGTTTCTGGGTCATGCTGACTCATAGTTATGGCTGGAGGAGCTTAAGTTATGGTGTAAAATTGGAACACAGCCATCAGGGGCTGGTCTGTTTTACCCTTTGTCAGATTTTTAAAAGCAGTGTACTGAAAGCATGCATGGAGAAATCAGAGAATGCTTTAGTTTAAAAAAGGCACAGTGAGTGGCATCCTGGATGCTGAGTGGTAAAAGTCAGAATTGATCAATAATTGTTTGAATTGTTTAAAACAATAACAGATTAAACGAATTAACAACCAAACTTCATGCCATCCATCCATTCATTCATTCATTCATTATCTTCTGCTTTATTCTCTATTAGGGTCGCGGGGGGGTTCCCCATGCCCATCCAGGGTAGAACGTTTTGGGCACTGGGCAGATACACCCAGGACAGGGCGCCAATCTATCACTGGGCAGACCATCCATCCATCCATTATCTTAATCCTATAATAGGTAGAACATTTCAGGGTGCTGAGCAGATACACTCATGACAATGTGCCTATCTGTGCACTCACTCACTCACACACACCACAAACTGAAAACTGACCCTTTATCAAGTATCCTGAATGTACAGCAACTTGTGTTAGGGTCCAGAAGATGTGACTCTATAATGGTACAAAGATGTGACTGCAATACAGATGGGATAGGATACAGGTGGGATAGGATACAGGTGACAGTAATGTGATGATATTTATAGGCGACAGGATACAGATGAGATGAGATCCAGAACTGATGATATGCAGATGTGCTTAATAAATTAAGGTGAGTTAAACAGATGTGATTAAAAAGAAATGAGGAATGACAGATGTGAATGCGAGGAGAAACTAACGAACTGAAATTCAGATGTGATGGAATACAGATTGGCGTAGAAATCTGAATGTGATGAGGAACAGGTAATTGTAGATACTTGCAGAGATACAGTGACGAGACACAGATGTTATGAGTTACGGAGGTATTAATACACGAGATAAATCGCTAAAGATATGAGAGACATATGTTGACCTATCAGGAGTGTTTTAAGAGTAATGGTCAATAATAGTTTGTGAGCACCATCTTGTGGTTAACACATGACATGACACCTTTAAGATTCATTTAACTTTAAGTACGTTAAATAAATTGAGGGAAGATTCAAGGGCCCTAAGGGTATTTTTTTATAATACTGATTTATGTACGGCACAGTGGCTTAGTGGTTAGAATGTTTGCCACTCAGTTTTGGGGATCCAGGCTTGAATCCCAATCTGGATGGAGGTTCCATGTTCTCCCAGTGTCCGTCTGGGATTTCTTCAGGTTCTCCGTTTCCTCCCACAGTCCTAAAACATGGATTTGAGCTGATTTAGCTGCTAAAAATTGTGGGATGATTCCATTCATTCGTTCATTATCTTCTGCTCTATCGTCTACAAGGGTCACGGTTATAACATTTCGGGCCCTGGGCAGATACACCCAGGACAGGGTGCCAATCTATCGCTGGGCACTTACTATCTCACACAAACACACTCTATATGGGGCAATATTGGATAATTCAATTGACCTTGATCCATGTTTTTGGACTGTGGGAGGAAACCAGAGAACGCAGAGGAAACCCACGCAGACACTGGGAGAACATTGAAACTCCACCCAGATTGGGATTCAAAGCGAAAATCCCTAGTGCTGAGATGCGACCGTACTAACCACTAAGCCACCGTGCCGCCCTAGGCTGATTACTTCAGCAAAAATTGTTCCAATATAGTGTCTGTGTGAGTGATTGAGTGAGTGAGCCATTGTTGGATTGGTGCCCTGTCCTCGGTGTATCTGCACAGCACCTGAAATCTGTCTGCAGTTATATAGTAAAACAGTTTACAGTCATGTTTAATAGTTTGACGAAAATGCATCAGTCCTCACTGACGTAGTTTCACTTCCTTAAACTGACATCACTTGTTCACCATAGTGAATTCGGGTGAGTGATCAGGGTGTAGCATCAATCCCTCAGCTCATACATTACCAAAGAATCTGCCACTCCACATGAAATTTAAAGCTGATATTTTAATTTTTTGCCTATTATCTTTGCACTGTAAGTAGTTTTTTATTAATTTGTTGTAAATGTGATAAAGTAAACTAAATATAAATTGCATATATACCTGAATTATTAGATTATTATATTTTCATTTTAATTAATTTTAATCTAAATACATAGAAAATGCAATATTACTGATATTATATTGTAGTCCTATAAATGTGCCTGTGCGGCATGGCTAAGGATATTAATTTCCTTTTCATGTTTTTATTGTTATAGCAATGATGCAATTAATTTTAACCATGGACTTGTTACTTCTTATGTGAAAATTGATATTGTAGTGGTGAAGTAATTTAACTACTAATAAATATATAATACAGGTGCATGCATTTTCTTTAAATAGTATTGTGAGTTATAAATACTGTTGTTATACACATGGGTTAGATGCATAAGTAAACTTTGAGAGATAGAACCTTTGTTGTAACACAGTAAACAGTTGAATGCATGCACTGGCTAAAGGCAGTTTAACAGTTTTATAGTGTGCAACAGCTTTAGACCAGTGTGTGTGTTTTTTTCATTGTACAAGCTGTTGTAAAGCAGCTTACATCAGGTGTAAAGTTCACTATACATTTATTATGCTTATATATTCATTCATTCATTATCTCCCGCTTTATCCTCTATTAGGGTCGTGGTAGGGTTCCCCATGCCCATCCAGGGGAGAACGTTTCGGGCGCTGGGCAGATAGACCCAGGACAGGGCGCCAATCCATCGCTGGGCACACACTTACTCACACAGACACACTCCATATGGGGCAATTTTGGAGAATTTAATTGACTTGATTCATGTTTTTGGACTGTGGGAGGAAACCGGAGAACCCGGAGGAAACCCACGCGGACACGGGGAGAACATGGAAACTCCACCCAGATTGGGATTTGAACCGGGAATCCCTAGCGCTGAGAGGCGAACATGCTAACCACTAAGCCACCGTGCCGCCGCTTATATATTCAAATTATTTGAAAACAATGAATATTAATCCAGATATTCACAGAGTAACATAACTTTATGTGTGTGTGTGTGTGTGTGTGTGTGTGTGTTTTAGGTGTTTCATGTGCAAGTTTCTCAGTTAAACAGGGCCGTAATGTGACCCTCACCTGTCCACTGAAGATTAGCATTACTGTTGGCATAATGACCTGGTACAAGCACCATCCGTCAGAAGCGCCACTCATGATACTAAGTTACCCCCTCACTGCACCTCTGCGGGTCCGATATGCTGAAGGAATCAGCCCACAAAAATATGTGATGTTACAGAAGAATCAACCCAGAATCCAGCATCAGTTGCGAATCATCTCTGTGAAGAAACAAGACACAGCAATGTATTACTGTGCTCTTTCAGATAAAACAGAAGGATTTAAAAACATATTTTAACTACAGTTGATGTAATAACTGTAATAATAAAACAGACACCTTCTCTCTTTTGCAATCATTTATTCTTTTATTTTGGTCCACTTATTTTTAATAAAGATACAGGGGTCCTGGAGCCTATTCCAGTGCTTATTTAGTAAAAGGTGGGTAAACCATCTGGACTGGTTACCCACAGGTTTATCACAGGATAAACATACAGCACCTACAGATTAGAAGACAAATTACTTGATCAAATAAACCCTGACAGCACACACACAATTAAAATCTTTGGCGTTCATGTTCATGTTCATGTTCAAGGCAACAGTACTACTGAAAATGTCATAGAATTTAATATACATATTGTTTTGTTATTTATAAAATAAGCTTGATTCAAGGATTCAAGAAAACATTAGTAAATTAACTATGATGCTAAATGTCAACACATCAACTGGGAACTAATAGAAAATTACACATTTAATTATTTAATACACACTTATTAGTAACTAAATAGACTACATAGTAGTATGTCCTTTTTAACTTAATTCACTAAACAAACATGCAATTTAAGATTGATGATGATGAAGATCAGATGTCCAGAGTTCTGACTGTAGTTCATAAAATTGATTTTACAGAACATAGTTTCTGAGCTAATAGAACAATATAAAAAAACTATTTGAAGACAGATGTCTCCTTAAACTGACTTTACAGTAAGTTCTTTGCAGAAGTGGCAGTCGTTTACACCAGCTATAGACACTATGGCACACCTGGCTTAATTACAAAGCCAACTGCTCTTTCCTGTTTTTAACAGCTCCCAATTGAAGAAGTGTGAGACAAGCTTGTTTTTCACTTTCAACAGCCTTGGGAAAACATGAGCTACACAGTTTATACAGATGGTATCGAAATCTCCTAAGAACAAACACAGAGGATATCATATCAACCGTGTTAAAAACATGAAACCATTTTAATGCAGTGTTTCACTCACTTTAGTGGTATTAATTATATAGAGTCTGAGTGAACAAGCAAATCTTCAGGTCATAAATAAGACTTATCTCTAGGTTCTAAAACTAACAGCACACACAGTAATGTATTAGTTTGTATGACTTTGGCATCTTCTCAACCATCATTTACAAATGTACACACCACCACTAGCTAGATTTTATATCCAGTGTTGAAAATTTTGCACTTTGGTGTAATTTCATTCATTTTTTTCTATAAGTGGCAAAAAATTAACACATTTACTTTTACAGTAAGAAAAACAACAATACAACAAACAATATTAATTTTTACTGAATTTGACTTAGAATACAGACACACATATTGTCTGGATTGTGCCATCATTACAATTGCAAATTCAGAAATACGTAATTTAGTTTTATATATGTTTTTTCAAGATAATTAAAGTTTTTAATAATATGAGCATCATTAATACTCAATGCTGAAAGTGCTAAGTAAAAGAAGGACAGAATTTTTGTTTTGTTATTGTAACATACAAGGCTCTGTGGGGCCATGCTCATGCTCATGCACATGCTTGTGCTAATGCTAACTTCAGAAAACCACGTATACTGATGTCAGTTGAAGCTGGAGGTTGGGTGAAGCACCACATTGCTGCAATGTGCCAGTGCTCGATGCAGAAGTGAGCAGTAAGGTTCACAATGAAAGCACAGACTCTCATCACAGCATTGCTATTAACTAGGTAAGTAAGAATAACTCATTAACAAACTTTCTCAAATCTTTCACATTAAAGTGATGAGTTCATTATTTTTAAACAGCTTAACCAAAAGGGCAACAGTGCAGACCTTAATATCGTTTAGTCGAGCTGTTCACCTTATAGTTAAAGGTAAGAAAATATTGTTTATTTATTTATTATATACGTATAATCTTTAATATTTAAACCCTATTCAGCAGATGAACTGTGTATTAAAGTGATTTAAATTTCTTTACACATTGAACAACTTATTGATGTTCTTTCACATTTCATTGACAGATGTTCACCCCCACATTGTGACTCCAAGATTCCAGATTTTACTTCCAGTGGATGAACCTCAGATGAACAATTCTGGTTCAGTTATAGTGATTTGCCTCATCCAAGGCCTAAGTTCGCAATTAGTCGGCATCACATGGAAGATTAACGACTCCACTGTGATAAAGGAGCAACTCAGCACTGTTAAAGAATCAAATGGCTCCTTCACTGCTGTGGGATTGTACTTTGTGCCAGTTTCTAAGTGGAGAAATGACAATAAGTTCAGGTGTGAAGTGATGCAGAGAGGAAAAATCTACTATAAAGAAGTGACAACATCTCAGTGTTACCAGAATTATATCCTGTAAACTGTTTTTATTTTATTAAAATTTTCATGTTAATAAATATTTTTTAACAATTAACTAGCCAAACAACAGCCTTTTGTTTTAATACATGACTTTTGTTTTAATACAACTAATCCACCCCCACACACTACTAAATCTAAAATCTATAAAAAAAATATAAAGTACATTTATTAAAATATGTATTAAGTACATATTTAATACATTGTATGTATTAAATTTAATACATTAATGTATTATTGTATTAAAACATTTATTCTTTTAAATTAAATACATTTTTAAAAATCCCACCTTTATGTTTGTTACCTAAATCCTGCTGAAAACAAAACATATATTACAGTATTTCTTAATAACTATGCCTAATATTTAAGGATTTTATGTAATACATTTACTAATAACTACTTTTCAAATCAATAAAATATTACAATGCATGTTATAAATTTGAAAACACGAGGCAGGGCTTTAAAAAGTTATACCATTCTCATCCACATGAGGGTGCACTGCTTTCAGAATAGAACAAAAAGTGATAATGAGTCTGACTAACTGTTAGTAGTGAGTGGTCAGGTGGTTTAATCACCATCACCACACAAACGTTTCTTTTCATGTATTTATCAGAGATTGTTAGATATGAACATACCCACAACTACTAGCATTTTATTTAACTCTTAAACCTTACCTTAATCCCAAGACCTCAAAATCAAATGTCCTCACAGTAGAAGAGTGTGAACAGCAATATAATCTAAAAGAGTGATCAGATCATGTGAATTCCCAGATATCAATACTGTTATGGTCATTTTAGTCATTTTGCAGCTTGATGAATAAAAACAGATGCCAGTTCAATGTCATGCTATCTGTTAATTTCTTTAGGTTTTGGAGTTCCCTTTAGCGTCAATCAGTAACAGCAAATAATGGCTCGGGTTTCTATAGTGCATTTTCTTACTTTTCACTAATTTTATGCCTAATGAATTGTTGTCAGATCATTTAAAGCTTTATATTTTGCGAACATTATTTTTTTCACCAGGTGTGAACACAGTTTTAGACTCAACTATGTGGTATATTCATGTCCACAGAGCTTTTTAAGCAGTCTTTTAAAACATTTAGATGAATTTAGATGTCAAATATAAATCAGTTCATGATGTAGGACAACAGCATGTTTTCAGAGCCAGAGTTACGTAACTGAATCTTAAGCAACATGTTTATGCGCCAAGTGCAGGACTAGCATTCTGCTCTAAGCACACAATAAGAACTAAATTTTGCACATTAGGCCTCTCCCTGTTTCTCCGGGTTTATTTGCTGGATAGATTTTTATCTCGAACACACCGCTTGAAGTTAGGACCAGCGCCCAGTGTGAATAAGCTGGGTGATTTACCATACAACTCAACTTTATTACTAAAGCACTTAAAAATAGGTTTTACAACTTAATTTATAAATCAATACAACTTAACATGATTCTTAATTTGATTTATTATATGATAATATAACCTATAACAATAGCATCAGCTCAGGTCAAAATATTTTATAAATCCAAATCTTTTAATATATGGTCACAAATATATTGTTACCCTTAACAAAAGGCCAGTCAAAATAGTTTGATGAACATATGTCAGTCACACAATGCTGGAACTTTCCATTTAAATCAGTAAACATGTTCTAACATGTCTTACCTGGGCCAGAGTGTTGCCTAAAAAAAGCTCACAGACAGAACATTTGCATAATTGTTCATGCAATAACTTGATCATAGGTCACTGCATAATATAGCATGATCGCTCCCACTGTGGTAGCACAATCATCAACAAGTGTTTATGTATTAAGTAAGTAAAGGACCCTGAGGTGTTTTGATTTGAGCATAGCGTGACTGTGTCTTGAAAAACTGGCTGGCCTTAGTGTAACTCAGTCAGGTCTCGACATGTGTAATGAAAATAAGAAATCAGGTAATTTTAAGTGGCACTGATATAAACATTGTGTTGTTATTATCAGTCTTCCACAAGACTTTATCCTTAAAAGACCTCAGGGTAACTACAAAGACAGCATTATAAGAAAAAACATGACTACTGACTCATCATAGAGTTGGTAACATGTAAGATGCACACTTAAGAGTTGTTGATTCAAGCCTTAGACCTGTCATATTCTCACTGTTGGGCCATTGAGCAGGATATTTACACATTGTTCTGCAACTAAAGCTGCTCTGGATCTGAATACAGTTAAAGACTAAACTTAATAATTTGCATAAATTATGTATAAAAATGCTTACATGCTTTAATTTTATTATTGCATGTGCAAATGCTTTGTTCAAATGATATCATGCAGAATCACATTTATTTCCGCCCAGATTTCCATTAACCTTTGACCAAGATCCAAAAAAACTTCTTCAGCATTTCTGTAGATGACATCAGAACTTTACGATGGCCAGTTACTGTGTGAAATGTTTCCTCATGCTTTTATTAATTGAGCCCAATGAATCACTGCATTGTTGGCTTTCATCAAGAAAGAAATAGAACTCACTTATGGGATTAAGCAGGTCATAAGTGTAGGTAGTCAGAGTTCATATCACCACCACACAATGTTACAAAGCCCTGACCTAGAAGTGTATGTGATTTAAATACATACAGAATACATCAAGGAGAATATATAGATCTGAAACAGAATGTTCTGGATATAGATCTGTTAACTTAATAAAAACATTAAAGTGCCAATAGAATGATTAGATGTAACCAAAAAGTTTTTATTAGGAAATAAACACTTTTTAAAGTGTTTGTGGTCCTGACTGTTTGCTGTTTGTCCCTATGTTCAGAATGAGCAGCAGTAATGATCTAAAAACTTCTGGGACGCTATTTATGTTTGTGAGCAAAGCTCTCTCTCTCTTACTGCCTTTCTCACTCTCATCCCCGAGGACAGAACAGTGAGTAATAGCAGTGTTGTTCTAGGCCTCTGTTTACATGTCTGCGCTAAGGAGAACAGGAACCGGTCTGAACCAGCACATACTAACCCGCAAGGCTATTCCAGAAGGCTGTTCTCACTCAACCCGAGTAGGGAACATGAAATTCCGTCTCCTGGAAGGGTCTGTGGCACAAATTCCTGGAAAGTCATGCAGGATTCCCATTTCATTCCCATGGGAATGAAAGATGCCCTGGCGCATTACATAAGCCATGATAAGATGTCAAAGGGATAGAAACGGCTTGTGTACAACTAACGAACCTTCATGTCTGAAGGTAATTCAGCGCATGCTCTTTGTGCCAAGGGACAGGAAGAAGTGAGCTGAAAAATTCCTCAGGGTTTTTGCTGGCAAAAGAACAAGATGCTTGTTTGTCCTTAGACGCCTCGTCATGGCTTAGTATTTATAGATACCAGACTACAGTCAAAAGCTGACATGCACTTATCAGTTACACTATCTTGGAGGGTGACGAACACCCAGAAGAAAAACTGATATGTTATGTTATGTAATAAACATGATTAAATAAGGCTGAATTTGTATGTAGAGCGAGTAAAGTTTACTGCTTTACCCCACTTAAATGTACCCAAATATTTCACATAGACATATATATATATATATATATATATATATATATATATATATATATATATATATATATATATATATATATATATATATATATATATATATATACCTGGGGATCCAGGTTTAGATGAAACTTGGATCTTCTACCGACGTCCACATAGATATAGTGTGTGCTTGCATTTGCCCAGCAATATATTGACACCCTGGCCTGGGTGTATTTGCCCATTGTCTGAAATGTTCTCTCCTGGATGGGTAAACTCGTCTCACTTTGACTTCACCTTCACCTCAGTTCTTAATTTATTACCGCAATGAAATTAATAGTTTCTGCATTACAGATCATTTTTCATGTTTTGGAGGTAATATTACTGACCAATATGAAAAATAAGGCTTTGAATCACTGAAGTAAAAAACAAGAGGTTTAACAGAACAACTATATCAGACACAGGATAAGAGAAGGTGTCAGCTGAGAACTAATCAATCAACAAGAAGCAAATCAATGGTCATAGACACAAACAGCATTCTACCAACGATAATGCAATTAAAACAGATCAAAAGACCTCAGAAAACGGCCATTGCATGTTTTATAGAATTATTTTCATGCTAATATAATAATAACTTTTATTTAATCATACTAATATACATGATAAGATTTAGGCTCGTTACAGTGACCTCATCATGTTAATAAACAACCTTTTCTGTGTTAAGTAATTGGTCATGTGATGTTACTCAAGATGTCCAGTTGTTTTTAATTCCCCTACTTTAGTCTTAACTCTTTATTAGAACTACTGAACTGATGAGCAGCACATCAGAGTCCAGATTCCTCCTCACAGCTGGAAATGTAAATTGTGATTAAACAGAATAACTAACATCAGTTTAAGAAGATAGTTGGACTGCAGATAAATGCTGCTCATTAAATTTCTAAGTAATAGCATTAGTTTTGTTAATTCCATGTGTGTAAAATACCCCCCCCCCACTATTTAGAGCATAAACAGTGAATACAGTTATATGAGTAGGTTTTTAGCAACTAGCTTAATAATAAACCAAACAAACTAGAGCTTTGGAGAATCATCTCTTCATTTAATCATAAATCATTGAATTTTCAACCAACCACCAGGATCTTTCGAAGCTTCTTTATAATGTTGTTTCCCTTTTCTTTCTGTGCCTTCAGACTGCTCATGCTAAACACTGACATATCAGTTTATCTGATCTCAAGCCTTAGTTTAGTTATAGAAACTGATGGTAATATCAATAAATTGCATTTTGCATTGCATATTAATTCTGGGCCTGGTCCCAGTGATCACAGTGCAAATGAAAAAAAAACAACCTAGACAGTTTATCAGTCTTTCGAAGGGAAGACAAATGAAAGAACCCAGAGGAAACCCGCGTGAACACTGGGAGAACATGGCAAATCGGTGCTTCAGCGCTGAAAGGAGAACATGCTTATCACTAAGCTACTTTGTCGTCCAGACAAATACATTTCATGCCTGGACTGTACAATGAAACTCTTCTTTAAACAAATGATTTTGTAAATCTGGTTAGGGATTTCAACTCAGGATACTTTTGCTGTAAGAGCAGGAAAAGCCCAACCACTGCAAACACAGTGCTGACCTTATAGTGTAAACAGGCTTAAACTAGATTATTGAATTATCCCTGATTATATTTTGAACAGTTTATCAGATTTCTGCTTTAATTTATTCTACTCACCAAGAGAGAAATATCTCTGTTGTTGAGTTGTGCCTGCACACCCAGAGACCATGACCTTTGACCTCTCCCCATGACTTAGTAAAGGACTTCCAGGTGTTGAAGACTTCTGTGCAGATTTTTTTCTTTGCTAGACAACTTTAAATGCCTTTCCAGATCAAATTATTCATTTTAGAACCTTCTTCAAAAGAAACACAAGATGATCCAGGCTCTAAGTGTTTAACCCCACCAGGAGAACCGAGTTCCGCTGCAGCTCTACCTTATTATTATTTTTTTTTCACAAAATGTGCATTTAGATTAAATACTATTTTAATATTTATTTAAAGGATTTATGCATTTACCTCCAATATTTTGTTATTATAGTTCAGTAGTTTTGTCACAGTTTTGCCTGGGGCACCTGTCTCTCATTTAATGGACTCATTGTCTCCGTTGGGTGATTGGTTTATTTTGTGCACGTGACTGAGTGTCTTTGTATTTAGTTTCCGTATTCCTTCATTCCCGTGCACGTCTTTGTTTGTAGTTTAACCCAGGTGTTAGTTCGTTTCGTTTGTTCCCCCTTTCTGTTGGTGTCCCTACACCCTTTTTAATAATAAATCCGTTTTGTTTTTATCCCGGTGTCTCCGAGCTCTCCTTCTGCGCTCAACCTCGGTACAACGCTACGCAATATCACGCGCAGGTTGTATCGGTGGGATCGTTTCACCCAGCGAACCGGCGTACGCAATTTTCTGCGCGTAGCCGTTCCCAGGAAACGCTCACCAGGCGCAAGCAGCGTACGCATTCCCTCCCGCGTAGCCGATCTCCCGGGGAAGAACGAATGATTGCTAACAAGTTTAGTTTGAAACCAAAAATTTTTTTGTTAAAATACTTTTGTGTTTTTAACTCTTACCATTTTTCCTGATGTATGAAATTCTGCTAAGCTTATGTGGTGTTTCTGCTACTTTATAAAGGGTTAATGTGGGCAGATTAAAAGTTGCTTTTAGGATAAAAAGCTTTTTATGATTAAGATGAGTTTAATCCCACCAGCTTCCACACAATCTTCTAGCTCAGCTCTTTTTTTGCCAAATGCTGCTCCTCCTTAAAGGGCAAGCTGCTTGCTGCCATCCCCTCTGTTACCCTCCACCCGGTCCTGGAGCCAAGCCAGTCCAATAAAGCAGTGCAAACCAGAGCGAGCCGGTCTTCCTCTCAACTCCAACACACTCACCCACATGCGTTTCCACTTCCTCTGCTTCTTTCATTCTCTTTCTGTTCTCACGCTCGCCCTTTACCTCACCTTTTCTTTTGTTTTTGTCTCACTCTCTGAGCAACAGTTGTGTAAACTTTGCTCTTTTATTTCATTTCCACAATAAACCAGGATGGTACAGAATGTAAAGATGAAACTGACACGTGAAAAAATCCCAACTTAAACCGTGCAAGGTTTTCTCCCGGCTCAGAGGCTGAAATGTTAGAGATGTGTGCTAACAATCACAAAGAAATCACTAGGGTTTAGGGTGTTACATTTTGTTGGTATACTCTGTTCATTTGCTCTTTTGAAGCACAGGTTGGCTGAAACGTTGCACATGCTTTCAATCAGAGCAACAGCTGCTGTGATTAAAAAACAACTTCCAAATTGTTTCTGAGAAAAGATGTTGAGCAGCATTTCAGTGTAAGAGTCAGTATGGTACACGGGGAAAAAACACCTCTTGGTATGCACTTGGCTTAAGATAAGCACATTTGTTTCAAAATTAGCTCCAGAAACGCAAACAATAAAACTAGATTGCATTGTCTGGCTTCAATGTTATACAATTAGTGCAAAACTTTCCAAAGTATCAAATGTGAGGATAAGCTGAGTCAATGAACCTACTTACCTTGTTTACTAAGAGTATTCATGTTATATGCATCCTTACTGAAAGGCTATTTTTGTTAAGGACTGCACCACCCTCACCCCCCGTCATTTACAACGTGTGGCCAATGCCAGGGTTAATGGGGCTGAAAATAGAGGCTGTGAATTATAAATGCAGTGTCATCTCATCATTTTTATCATTGGTGAACAGACTGTCATACTAAACTGACCTACATGCTAAATATATTATTAAACATTAAGGCTAGCAAAATATCAAGCATCCAGCAGCAGGATCAATTCAGTAATTGATTGTGTGTCATAGTGGTATCATAGGTTTTACAAAAATTTTTGTTTATCTATAGTTATCTATAGCTATCCAGAAAACTATTATCCTGCGTTAGCAAGATGCTAATCTCCACATCTCAGCCAATATTCTAAGAAAAGAGGGTAAGCATTTATTGCTCGCTCTGACTTTTGGACTAACATGACTTCAAGTCCTCTTCATGCATGTTAGTAAAACTTGATGCATCCCAAATAATTGCATTTAATGCATTTTAAAATGTGGGTTAATACTACATGAGGGTGGCATGGTGGCTTAGTGGTTAGCACGTTCGCCTCTCAGCGCTAGGGATTCCCGGTTAGAATCCCCATCTGGGTGGAGTTTCCATGTTCTCCCCGTGGGTTTCCTCCGGGTTCTCCGGTTTCCTCCCACAGTCCAAAAACATGGATCAAGTCAATTGAGTTCTCCAAATTGCCCCATAAAGAGTGTGTGTGTGAGTGAGTGTGTGCCCAGCGATGGATTGGCGCCCTGTCCTGGGTCTATCTGCCCAGTGCCCGAAACGTTGGGGGAACCCCGCCGCGTCCCTAATAGAGGACAAAGCGGGAGATAATGAATGAATGAATACTACATGAATCACGACTGCTTGAATCATTGCAACTACCACTAGAATTCAGTCATTGTAGATCTAAGGATTTCTATCGTTTCATAAACCTAAAATGGTTGACTGAGAAAAGGACACACACTCACTCATTTACTCATTTACACACAACACACACACACACACACACACACACACACATACATACATACACACACACACACACACACTTTCTTTCATTTTCCTTTTTAAAAAAAAAGTTGTTTGGTTTTCCTGTGGTTTGCAAATAATTTATGTTATCATAATAATATCCTTTCAGTTTTGTAATTTTTATTATCTTATACTCATTAATTACACAATTCCTAAAGAATATTTTTATGTATTTCATACATGTATTTATTTTCAGGCATTTAAGACTTATAGACAATATTAAAGGATATTTTATTTTTATTTAGCAGGTGCCTTTATAAAAAATGCTTATAAGTTTTAACTTTGTCAAATTACTTGTTTTAAAACTCATAATTAGCCAAGATTAGCTAAAGTAAATGTTTAGGAAAAGAAGTGAAAGGTGAAACTTGTAGGAAACACCGGTTTTGGTTAATGCTCAGGTTTTGGGTAATGACATGCAGTCTTGGGAATCAGTACAAAGAAAGGTAAACATCTTACAGAGAAAAAAAAAGGTGGAGAAATGTAGAGCATGCAGTTAATCAAAACTCAACCATCTGGTTTGAGTCATTAGAATCAACTTGTTTCATTCTGCAATCTGTTTACTGAAAGAGCAATAACTTCAGACGGTAGATTGACCTTCTTCTGGTAACATTGGTATATTGTACTGGATTATGACAGACAGACAGACAGACAGACAGACACACACACACACACACACACACACACACACAAACACACACAAACACACACCTACCCCCCCCCCACACACAGACACGAACATGAACACCCATACAAAACCACAAATCTTTTCCACCTGTCTCAAACACAAATAACTATTATTTGATAGTTAGCAAGTTTACCCGTCAGACAGTTAATGAGATCAAAAAGAAAACTGACATAAATGTACTTTATCTAATCAAACTAACTTTTGAAGGTGTGTTTGGCCTATTAGTTTGTTTTATCTCTCTATTTGAGCTGAACTGAGAGTGTATCTTTCACACTACATCAGCTGACACTCCTAACCATGAATCTATGGTTGACAGTTAAAAGTCCTAATGATGTCATTATGTTTACTTACATACATGAAAGAACAGGTTGGAGGAACAGAGATCTGCTCACTGCATGGTGATTGGCTCAGTAATGTTCTGATCTGTGCAGACACACGCCTGGATACAAGTGAGCCAATTAGAGAAGTTGGTGGGTGGGGTTAGAGAAGTGTCATAGACTGCTGGAGATGTTTCCTGAAACCTGCAGCTCTGTTCCGGATGTGTGCACGTGGACTGCTGCACGCCACTTTGCAAAAAGTTGACTTGCTTGAACTTTGCAGAACATCCACTTACGCAGTACCACCAACTGTCTGCAACATACTTCTGACAAATATTATAAAATAAGCTGTTTGCATCCACATGTAAATGACCCAATTTATTTGTTCTCTAGAATGTTAGACAAGGTTGCTCTAAATTGCCCCATAATTGCCCCGTTTCTATCTGAGTGAGTGAGTGTGTGCCCAGCGATAGATTGATACCATGTCCTGAGTGTGTCTGCTTAGTGCCGAGAAGTTCTTCTCGGGGTGGGCAAGTGGACCCACCCCCTCCCCACGACACTAGTATAGGATTTAGGTAAAGATAACAGATGAATGGATAGATTAGGCTTTAATCTCATTGCACATGTAACAGTTACAAATTGAAATACAATTTGGTAATTAACCAGAGGGCAAAACTTGGCATCTTAGTGCCATCCCAATTCAAAAATTGAAATCAAATATTTTTGCTCAGTAACTGATTGAACACAGTTAACACAGATGTTCTAAAACAGAAAATCAAGTGTAGTCTGCACAGGGCATTGTAAAGAAACAAACAATGGGGAGAGGGAGCTGGGGTGATTTAGAACCTTTCAGTTACTGGCAACTGTATTATTTGATTTAATCATCCTATTCTCGTGTCAGTTTTAGTCTAGCCACAATCAAGGGTGTGTTTTACGCAAGTTACTTGGCATTAGATATCTTGTTTCCTCTGTGAGATCTGTGCTGAGACCTCACTTCACTGAGCATTAGTTCCCTCCTGCAGGTCATGGGTGCCACTGTAATCTGAGTGAGGAGTGCTGACCGAAACAGTTCCTTGTTGTTATTAGGTGCAGAACATTATGTCACATTACAAACTCATGTCAAGTCTTAGGCTAAAACACCAACCCGAGTTTCTGTCTTCAATATTTACAGCTTCTACAAGTTTCATACCTTCTAGACAAACACCAATAAAGCACAGTACCAAAGTTTGGGCACACCCTCCATTTTCTATTTCCTCCACTTCATCATATAGATGGACTTTGTAGTTTTACCATTACAGTATGTAGTCTAGCCATTCTCTTTTGTTAGTAGTACCCTGTTGGTTCTCTGTTCTCTATTGATCAGGACCATCACAGAACAGCTGTCATTTAGATGATGGGTTGTTTATTGTCAAACACTGATGTGGTGAGGGGGTTTTAGTGCAGCAGTGCTGCTGTAGTTTCATTTCTCCACCTCAGTGACACTGCTGGGATAGGAATAATGCTCCAAATATCTGCTCTGTGTTGATACTATTGGGGTGCTGACCATTAGAGAACAAAGTAAGGGTTTCTTACAGAAAGCCTTGCCGAAAATTTGAAATAGTATTATAATAAATGTTAGATTATTTTAGTATTATTTATGTAACAACTGAAGCAAAGAATAAAGTTGAAAATATAAAATGAATAGTGGGTACTGTGGATTTATCATGGCTCCTTAAACACTAAACAATAAAATGATTACTAATACTAATAAGTTATAACTGTGATTATGGAATGGTTGATGGTTATTCTCCAGCGCTTCTTAAAGTACTTTATACAAAGTGAAACTAAAGTAAGTGGTTGTTTACCCATTAACTCACATGCCTTCATGATGCAGTCACATTAACAATATGTGACTGTCAGCTAAATCGACTTGGAAGGTAGAAGCTGACTGGGTGTGGAGCATATAAGGGACAAAGGGGAAATTCCCAGTGGAGTCACTGCTTACTGGAACACTAATGTCTTCTGAATCTGGGTCTGCCTTGACTTTTAATTTCAATTTGATCCATTTTGCCCGCACTGCTATATCAGTAGCAGTATAACACCATGAAAATAAATACTTTTACACACCTACAAATCAACAAATCGTTTCAGTACCCTGCATTTTTTTCTGTTATGTTATATTTTACGTTTTAATTGTTTTAACCCATGAAGACATGCGGAGAACATTGAAACTCAAATCAGTGTTTAAAACTGAATACCCAGTACAGAGAAATGAACATACTAACCACCATGCCCCCTTCACCCTTTTTGAAAGGATTTAAATTTAACCAATATTAAACAATGTTTTGGCTATTCATTCCAAAAAGTATTTATTAGTTATAATTAGTGCTTTGTTTAGGGTTGTCAAGTTCTTTCACACCAAACTCAACCAATTATGCATTATTGGACATTATGCAGGAACAGAAAATGGCCTTCCCTAAATTGTTTCTATAAATTTGGAAGCAATAGTCCAAAATACATTGCTATATGCTTGCGTTAACATACCTGTGGATATATAACTAAATAAAACAACTAAATTTAATAATCAAGAGGTGTGTCCCAATACTTTTCATAAGAGGACATGCAGTTATAAGAGGACATGAGGTTAAACAAAAACCTCGTGATGAGCACATCCTGTCCCGAGCTCAATTTCCATGTGTCTTTACTCACGACTTCCCTTTTTATTTGCACATTGTTCAGCACTTTTGATTATTGTCTGCAAGGTTTAACTGTATTACGTAATAAATGGATTTCTTAAAATCTTTCTTTACTGCAAGGCTCAGAGATCAGATTTTTCTTATTCTTGTGTAAAATCCTGTGATCCACTAGCCATACAGCTGTTCAAGAACACAGTTTCGGATTTTCTGATGCTCTGTGCTGTGCAGCACGTATCTTATGTTTATGAGGTCATGAGAGGTCAAACTGTGGGTGTAACTAATATCTGAACAATCACCTTTCTGTTGTTCAAGGTTTTTCAACTTTAATGTACTGTTTAAAAGCAGCATACTATTAAGAGCACAGAGCAGGAGAGACTTTAAATTAAACTATATTTTATTTCATATATGAACTGATGTTTATAAAGTCAGCTTGTCCGACTCTGCTCTGCTTCGATGTAAACGGACACTCTGCAAGGCGTGGATCCCATCAAAATATCCCTGAACTCAAAAAAACACAAGGGGTTTTGATTTCCTCTGCTAGTGACAAAAACAAACATAGCATGAGAAAAACATGGGCAGGGCAATGGGAGGGATTGGCACGGCGGGGTCTCGGACTCATCACCATGCTGGCGTGCAAGCAGGAAACAACCTCAGATGTCCTGTCCCCTGGACAAGGCCGACAACATTCACAGAGATGACACTGTGGTGTAACGTCAGCTATTTGTCTGAAGTCTTACTGTTTTGAGCACTTCAGGAAACTCAGGATCACATGTTCACATCATTATGCTGCTGTGTTGCTGATAAAGGGTGGCTCTGTTCCTTTAATAGAATGCTCCTCTTTCACACAGCTCCCAGCCTGCACTTGTTATTCCATATCTTATTCCTATCAATCATATAAATGATATCCAGTTTTACATGGAAAGAAAACCTGAATTAATTAATTTGGAATTGTTAATGCTCTGGCTTAAACAACATCATCTCATTTCATTATCTAATGCTTTTTCCTCCTATACTGGGGTCTATGTTTATTCTGGGGTTCCCAACGCCCATCCAGGGGAGAATGTTTCAGATGCTGGGCAGATCCTCAGGACATTGCTGGGCCCACACTCACACAGACACGCACATTATATCAGGCAATTTAGATAGAGGGCATCCAATTCAGAGCAGCCAATTTGCCTTGAATTCCTGTTTTTGGACTGTGGGAAAAACCCATGTGGACATGGAGAGGTATAATAGAGATAGAGATGGTGGCAATAAAAAAACAATTTTTCATGGACACATACACATTGGGCAGCCCTGTAGTGTTAGCATCTATTGAATCTAAACTATATTAATGTATAGGATAAATATAAATGTTTCATTTTAAAGGAATGAAGTTAAAATGTTCAGTGATGGATCTAAATGGTCATCAAATGTAAGAAAGAGCTTTTAGTCAAGTACTGATTCAAGAAAATAACATGTAAGTAATGCTATGAGAAAAGATATGTACTGAACCTGAACATGTAAAGCCTGTCCTGTAGCAGTATTTAGCAGCATCAAACACAGACAATGAATACATTTAAATTAACAAATGCACTTTACACCATTTCACATTTATATTGTATTATAATGACATTATTCATTCATTCATTCATTATCTTCCGCTTAATTCTCTACTATGGTCATAGGAATTCCCCAAGCCCATCCAGGGGAATACTTTTCGAGCGCTGGGCAGATACATCCAGGAAAGCACACCATTCTATCCCTGGGCACACACTTAGGGACATTGGGGGGGGGGGGGGGGCGACACTCCACCCACATTGGAGATTAAACCTGGATCCCCAGCACTGAAAGGTGAAAGTACCCAGTAAATGAATGAATGAATGACTTCTAAAAAAGCGGCAGCTTGGTGTCTTAGTGGTCAGCACATCTGCCTTTTATCACTGTTCCATATTTAAGTCCTGATCTGGATGGAGTTTCCATGTTCTGTAAAGTCATAAAAGTTTAATGTGGTATAATCTTCCAATTAAGATTTTCTTGTCCATATGAGATATAATCCCAAAGAACCTCTGCATGTTTATATTTCGCACATTTAAGACACATTATCAGGTCAATTATAAATATTGAGGCATTTTACAGTTTGCAAAATTTCTTAAGGAAATATGAACATGGCTGCTGTTTTACAGGACATACAAACACACTTCTGTTTTCTTTTTTTCTTGCAGACAAAAAGATTCTTTTTGAAGATCTCTCCATGGTTGTTTATATCTGCTGCATCCCCCCGGGTGCTGCTTGTTTACTTGTACGTAAAGTCTGACGTCAGTAAAGTGCATTATTTTCCCAGAGAGCATCATAAAAAAAGTAATAAAAAAAATAAAAACCACATAAGGGAATGATTCTTAACACATCTGCCTTCTTTTATCTGCTCCATTATTATTATATTCGTTACTTCAAAACTTGGTGAGTCATGTATTTCGTGCAGCTCAGTTGTTCTCAACCTTCACTCTGTAGTTTTGATCTTTTTTTAAATTTTTTTACTTCAGTCAGATGGTAGAATTTTGATGAAGGTATTTACCTTCATGTTCTAATTATAACATCCATCTATCCATCCATCCATCATCTTCAATCTTAATTCTCTAGTAGGGTCGCGGGTGGGTTCCCCATGCCCATCCAGGGGAGAACGTTTTGGGCACTGGGCAGATACACCCAGGACATGCTAACCACTAAGCCATCATACCACCTCTAATTATAACAGATGCCATTTAATACCCCACTTTCTATATACATTACTAGTCAAAGATCAAATGTTCTTAGTTCCACTTTCTTTAGAGATGGACTTTGTGATCAAATAGTTACAGTCTGTAGTCCATCTATTTTCTGTTCTAGAGTGCATAGTGTGTACTTACCCTTTAGTTTTTTCTGTAATGGTCTGAACCCCAATAGTACACAGGTATTCAGTTAGTATAGTATAATAGTCCCAGCGGTGAATTGGCGGTCTGTCCTGGGTGTGTTTGCTCAGCGCCCGAGACGTTCTCCCCTGGATGGGCATGGGGAACCCCACCGCGACCCTAATAGAGGATAAAGCGGAAGATTATGGGTGGATGGATAGATAAATAATATAATAGTATATCACAGGTATTATTTGGTTGGTGCATTATTCCTATCCCAGCAGTGTCACTGAGGTGGAAAAATAAAACTACAGCAGCACTGCTGCACTAAAACCCCCTCACCACATCAGTGTTACTGCAGAACTGACAATAAACAATCCACCACCCAAATGATACCTGTTCTGTGCTGCTTCTGACCAACAGAGAACAGAGAACCAACACCCCTATTAACCTGATAAAAATAATGCAGCATTATGTTAAAAGTATGCTTTTCATTATTAGGAACTAGAAACCTGACAGCGATTAAATGTAGGCTAATCCTTAAATATAACCCTTTTAAATTACATAGAGGATTAACACAAGGGTGAGGTTCATGTTCCATGACAGGACTCCAAACACAAAGATACACTGGAGTGACTTAGGAAAGCATTTAAACATGCAATGACAGTCAAAGTCCAAGCATCTTATCACCTGAGAGTCTGCGGCATAACCTGAAGTATGCCGAGTTCGAAGGCCACTGATCTGATTTGAAGTGAATTGCTGTAAAGGATGAATGTAAATCCCAGTGGTGTGCTAATCTAATACATAACCGCAATGACAATCTGAAGCTGTGATTGCAGCAGAAGGTGGATCTACTATTTACTTTGAGGTGGTAAATATTTATGCACCCTCAAGGTTCCCCGATTTTGTCTTAGGTAACGTTTGTGTCACAGCAAAAACCTTGTTTTCACCTTTTAAGGCATGTGAAAGAATCAAAGGGCTGAGTTAGCTGAGAATCAGATTGCACCCACTGACCAGGTTTATCCAGAACTCCTTGGCCTTGCAGTTTAAGTAGTGAGTTGTAATGCAACAAAACATGAAAAACAGCAATCAGCTGCTCATGTAAACAATCAAAGTAATTACGGTAATTAAAAGACATGGGGGGGGGGGGTTTGCATTGTTACCTGAAGTAAGCAATAACTGGTGATTAATGAGTGAACCATTAACAGAAATTGTGTTGCTTTTTTAAGACTTTTCACCAGTGGAATATATATTTACATGTTTTTATTTTAATATAGTATATTTCTAACTGCAGCTTGTGTCTGGGACACTGTAAGTTTTACATGCATGAGTGGTTTGTCCTGTTTTGCATCAAGCGTCTCAACCTGTCCTCCACAGAACAGAACAGAAGCATGTCCAGTGTGTGGGTTTAATGCTTAGACAGAATCAAGCTGGTTTATCACACCAGTTTGCACTGCAAAAAATGATGCAGATTGTTGTATAAAGACTTTCCACAGAACAGCCATGCACACTAACTGAAACTATTCTTCTTACCCACAGTAGCACAAAATGTACTCTGCTCTTCGATTTCCTCTTTCATGAACAACTAAATGTTGGGCCACAATGATTCGTAATCTTCAAAAGCTTTCACTTTCAGTTGTATTTAAATCCCCAGAACCCACAACATGTGCTTTTCTACCGCGATAGCAACACGAATGATTTCAGAGCATTCACACTTCGATAATGTCCATGTCATTGCATGAAATAATACATGGCAAGGTGTGCAGAAGTCAGCTCACATCGCAGAGGGCTCTCATTGTGAGTCATTTGTATGCTCTCCCCACATCTAAAAGATTTTCCTTAAAAGATTTACAGTGTAAGGACAATTAGGTCAGATAGATTACAAATACTAAATAGTACTTGGATATAAACATGTGCTGAAATGTGTTATGTGCCAGCTCTGCGATGGCTTCGAGATGTGTACAGGATATTTCTAGCCAATGATCTGGCTCATCGCCGCTTAAAAAAAAAAAAAAGTGTGATTTTAATTAATATGAAGAGTGTAAAAAAATTAAGACAAAAGAGCCAGTAATCAGGTTCATTTAACTTTTATTGGAAAAGTTATAAAAAATATAAATCCTTAGATGAAAAAGAAAGAAATTTAGAAAATACATTCGCTTGACATGAGTGCCATAAATCATACATTCAAATGTGTTACCTGATGTTACAGATTTTCTGCATATGGAGCAGAGCTTTGGATCTTTGGAATGTTAAGTTCACATTAAAATAGAAGAAGGTCAAATCCTAACATAAGGTCACAAAATCCCTGTATTCATATTCAGTGCAGTCAAGAAAAGGCACCTCTGAACAAACACGACTAATTCCATGACTGCAGCTTGTTTTTGCATCACCATTATTATTATTAAACGAAGCCACTGGCAAGAAAACATGGAAAAAGCACCTTGTTTAATCAAATTCTCTCGAGTATTTATAAAACTCCGTATCAGACTCCTTAAAACAACAAGATCATAAATACTGATGGAAATCAACATGCCATCAGAACAAAAAAAAAAAAAAAA